>JAQZBX010000369.1:0-115003 GCA_029593785.1 Cabassous unicinctus | reverse complement strand
TTCTGATTGTATTTATTTGCATCTTCTCTCTTTTTTTCTTTGTTAGTCTAGCGAGGGGGTTGTCAATTTTATTGATCTTCTCAAAGAACCAGCTTTTGGTTTTGTTGATTTTCTCTATTGTTTTTCTGTTCTCATTTTCATTTATTTCTGCTCTAATCTTTATTATTTCTTTCCTTCTGCTTGCTTTGGGATTGGTTTGTTGTTCTTTTTCTAGTTTGTCTAGTTGTTCCATTAACTCTTTGAGTTTAGCTCTTTCTTGTTTTTTAATATAGGCATTTAGGGCTATAATTTTCCCTCTCAAGACTGCCTTCGCTGTATCCCATAAGTTTTGATGCATTGTGTTCTCATTTTCATTTGTCTCAATATATTTACTGATTTCACTTGCAATTTCTTGTTTGACCCACCAAATATTTAGCAGTGTGTTGTTCAGTCTCCACACATTGGCAAATTTACTTTTTTCCTCTCTGTTATTGATTTCTAGTTTCATTTCATTATGATCTGAGAAGGTGCTTTGTTTAATTTCAATCTTTTTGTATTTATTGAAAGATGCATTGTGATCTAACATTTGGTCTATCCTGGAGAAAGATCCATGGGCACTTGAGAAGAATTTGTAATGCACTGAGTTTGGATGTAGTGTTCTGTATATGTCTGTTAGGCCTAACTTGTTTATCATATTGTTCAACTTCTCTGTTTCCTTGTTGATCTTCTGTTTAGTTGTTCTATCTAATGATGTGAGAGGCGTGTTGAAGTCTCCGAAGATTATTGTAGAAATGTCTATTTCTCCCTTCTGTTTGGCCAGAGTTTGTCTCATATATTTTGGGCATCCTGGTTTGGTGCGTAGATATTTATGAATGTTATATCTTCCTAGAGGATCATCCCTTTTATTAATATATAATGGCCTTCCGTATCTCTTATCACTTTTTTTGCATTTAAAGTCTGTTTTGTCCGATATTGGTATAGCTACCCCAGCTCTTTTCTGGTTACTATTTGCATGGAGTATCTTTTTCCAAACTTTTACTTTCAGCCGGTTTGTATCCCTGGGTCTGAGTTGAGTTTCTTGTAAGCAGCATATGGATGGCTCATGTTTCTTTATCCATTCTATCAACCTGTTGCTTTTGATTGGGGAATTTAATCGATTCACATTCAATGATATTACTGAAAATGCACTATTTATTTCCCCCATTGTATTCTTTGGTTTTTGTATGTCATCTTGTTTTTGTCTCACTTTTTTCTCTTTTGGTTATCCTTTCTGCTTTTCTTTCTTCTATACTCTCCTCCAAGCATCCCTCTCTTGTCTTTTTCTTTCGGGTTCTAAGTCTTCCTTTAATATTTCCTGCAAAGTTGGATTTTTTTTTGCAAACTCTCTTAGTTTCTGTTTGTTTGTGAATACTTTATACTCACTGTAACGGTTGGCCAATTTGATGTAATTATGAATTCCAAAAATATAATTGGATCATGCTTGTAAACTGATCTGTTAATCTGGGCATGATTAGGTTATGATTAGGGTGTTGAACCCCACCCCTTGGTGGGTAGGGAATCAAATATAAAAGGCATGGCAAGAACGGTTTTGAGAAGCAGTCTTTGAGAAGCAGTTTTGATGTTGGAAAGAAGGCCCCAGGAGAAGCAAGCCATTCACCTGATCGGCTAGAGCTAACCTTGTGGAGGAAGCAGGAGCTAAGCCCGGAGAGAAACGCAGCCCTGGGAAGAGAGGAACCCCAGAAGCCTGAACCCTGGCAAACGCTGGCAGTTGTCTTGCTCTAATACGTGGCAATGGACTTTAGTGAGAGAAGAAACTTAACGCTTTATGGCCTGGTAACTGTGGATTTCTACCCCAAATAAATACCCTTTATAAAGACCAACCCATTTTTGGTATTTCACATTAGCACCCCTTTTGGCTGACTAATACACTCACCTTCATATTTGAAGGAGAGTTTTGCCAGATAAAAAATTCTCGGCTGGCAGTTTTTCTCTTTTCAGTTTCCTAATTGTATCATACCACTGTCTTCTCGCCTCCATGGTTTCTGAAGAGAAATCTGCACTAAGTCTTACTGGATGCCCTTTATATGTGATCGTTTCCTTCTATCTTGCTTCTCTGAGAATTTTCTCTTTATCTTTTCATTTGACATTCTGAATAGTATGTTTCTTGGCACAGGTCTATTTGAATTTACTCTCATTGGGGTACGGTGTGCTTCTTGGACATGTAAGTTCATTTATTTCCTGAGAGTTGGGAAATTTTCAGCTTTATTTGCTCAAATACTCTTTCTTCCCCTTTTCCGTTCTCTTCCCCTGCTGGAACTCCCATGACACGTATGTTGTTGCGTTTTGTGTTGTTATTCAACTCTCTGAGCCCCTGCTCAATTTTTTCCATTCTTTTCACTCTCTGTTCTTTTCTCTCTTCAATTTTAGCTGCTCTGTCTTCGGTATCACTTATTCTTTCTTCTATCATTTCGAGTCTGCTGTTGTATGTCTCAAATGTGTTTTTGACTTCACCTGTTGTGTCTTTCATTCCCATGGACTCCATTACTTTTCTGTTCAGGATTTCAAATTCTTCTTTGCATTCGCTCAATGTCTTCTTGATGTCATTTATCTCTTTAATTATATTGTCTTTCATCCCATTAATTTGATTTTGGAAATTTTTGCTCACTGATTAGTTCTCTTAAGTTCTGTATCTCTACTGGGACTTTGATGTATTCCTTTTCTTGAGCCATGTCTTCTATTTTCTTAGTATGGCTTGTAATTTTTTTGTTGGTGTTTAGGCATCTGGTAGGTTGTATTTTACTTAGATGCTCTATCTCTTTCTCTTTTATAGGGTTCTAGTGGCAGGAGGCTGTGAATTATCACAGCTCTTTGATTTTTGGCTCACCCTTGATTGTTAGGATTGTCCTCCTGGTTGCTCAAAACTGGGCACTGGACCTAGCAATTGGTTGTAGAGTCATTTTCCTAGGACTTTGGGCAGGGAGGCTATAGAGGCCAGGAAAAACCTCTCCTATTTAATTTTCTTATGTGCACTTCCTTGGTCTGCCAGGAGATGGTTCTCATTGGCAGCTATCGATTCTGTGCCTGGTCAGAGTGTATTTGTTGTGACACAGATGAGATCAATGTGATAGAGCTTCCTGTCTGGGGGCTAAGAGTCTTGTAATTTAAACTTTTGGAGACAGTTCTCCAGTCTTCTCTGGCAGCCCCCTCCCTTTTCCCAGCTGGGAAATATTTCCTCTCCCCTCTGAATCCTCGACAATCAGTCCCTGCTAGTAGTGGAGGAGATTGGGATGTTTGCATAGCTTAGGCCCTTGCAGGCTGCAAGGCAAACAATGGCACAGCCCCACCCAGCCTGGACTGGCTCTCGGGAGAGGACAGACCAATCCTGGGAGTCAGAAGCAGGGTCAGTCCCAGGATTTCTCTCCCCTCTCCTGTGGAGTCCTCAACAATTAGCCCAGGCTAGAATAGAGGGAGATTGCACAGTCGGATTTCTCCAGTCCTTCCTAGGCTGCAAGGGCAAACTGCCGTGTAGAAGGGTCTGTGGGGCTCCGCATCCCAAACTTGTGGGTCAGAACCTGAGTCAGCCTAAGGCTGTTCCCTCTCTCTCCTCTTTCTGGGAGTGGTAGATCCCTGGAGCCCCCTTTGTCTGTAGTTGCAGGCCCAGAGGCCTGAGAATTCTAAAGAGTGTGGGAGGGTGCCAACAGCAGCTGCCGCTGCTGATTAAAACTCACGGTTCTGGTTCTGTTGTTGCGATTTCTCTCTTTTGTCCCTCTCTCCTCTGGGTGGTGTGCAGTCTTCCCCTGCTGTCCTAAACCTTGGAAGACCTATTTTGGGTCTGTTTCAGCCTGTTCTCTAGCTATTTTTCTGGAGAAGAGATTCCTGTGTGTTTCTAGTAAGCCATCTTCCTGGAATTTCCAATAGACTCTTATGTCTACCAAAAGATTAAATTATTTAAAACATATTAAAAACTTGTGCTAATTGTGCACAAAATTCTTGCAAGACAATCCCAATGTAAATGCAGGAAGTTTTCTTCTACTAACTTTGCCAGGACCCTAGTGGCAGTTGAATATCATAAAATTAATCCCATGGAAGGTAATAGATTTTGTCTAGATATGCTGTGTGTAATGTCTGGATGGTCTAAAGTCTTTCCATCATCAAAATCTCATGCTTACACAAGGATAAATATTCTTTAAAGTACATAATTCCCACAGTTGGGATACCAGAACATATAGAATCTGATGGGGGTGCCGTTTTGTTTTGAATGTTTTTCTATTATGTACATGTCCACAGATTCCTATAAACTATCATACACACTATCATATGCAGTTCTCTGGGCCAGCAGTGCTGATGAACTAATCTTCAAAAAATTAATTGACTAAAATTCAACAGTCTATCAGGTTAAAATGTCATTGTGTTTTACAACTATTACCAGCAGCTTTGTTAAGATAGTAGAGTGAATGCTGCAAACAAGCATAGGATCCATTTGAATTTTTAAATCAATTTAATTGAAATGTATTCATAAACCATATAATCCATCTAAAGTGTATAATCAATGGCGTTTGGTATAATCACAGAGTTGTTTAGTTTAAACCAGTGTTTTAATCATCATTTCAATCAATATTAGAGCATTTTCAATCCTCAAAAAAAAAGAGAAAAAAAAAACAAAAACAAAAACAAAAAACCCCTACTCCCCTTAATATTCACCTCTAAAGCTCTTTATCCTTCTGCCATACATAAATGTTAATTTATTTCTGTCTCTATATTTATATTTTTAATTTATAGACAAAGTCTAATAATATGTAGAACTTTTTGTCTAGTTTCTTTCACTTAGTATACATCCTTTTTGCACCATTGATGGAAGATGATCAAAATATTACTATACATTGCTGTCCTTAGTTTGCTTTGGTTGTATTTTTGCTCAAATTTCACCCTATTATTAATATCTTGTAACATTAACATACATTTTTTTCTGTTTCAGAGAAATACACCTTATATATGCACTATTAACCATACTTGTTTTCACAAAAGGGTTTGTTATGTTATACAGTAAATGTTTCATTTTTTATTTCCTTCCAGTAATATAAACAAATTTAGACTTTATTTTTCAAACATTATAATTCCTATATATTAGTGCTGCTATTAACAAAACGCTATGAAGTGTTTTCACCATTTCTATTCATTTCCAATCAAACTTTTTAATAATTATGCTCAGATTAAACCACAGCTTCCCATTCATTAACCTCATTTTATTTTCTGGTGACATATACTAAATCCAGGAGTTTATTCAATGCATTCTGTTCATAATAATGAAATAACACAATATTTATCTTTTTTGTCTGTCTTGCCTCATGCAACATAATGTCCTCCAGGTTCATCCATATTGTCTTATGCTTAACAAGTTTATTCTTACCATTGAATAATATTCCATCATGTGTATATACCACAATTGATTGATCCATTCATAAGTTGATGGACACCTGGGTTGTAACCTTTTTTGGCAATTATGAATAATTCCAATATGAACATCAGTGTGCAGATGTATGTTTGTGTCCCTGCTCTCAGTTCTTCTGGGTATATGCTTAGAGTATGTGAGCTAGTGATACTATTATATCACATGGCAGATCAATATCTAACTTGCTTTAGAATCACCAGACTTACACAGAAGCTATACAATATTACATTCCAACAGTTAATAAGCTTTCCTAACTCTCCACATCCTCTCCAATACTTGTAGTTTTCTGTTTTTTTTTTTTTTAGTTGTAGCCACTCTAGTAGGTGTGAAAAGTAATCTCATTGTAGGTTTCATTTGCATTTCTATAATAGCTTGTGATGTGGAATATTTTTTATGTGTTTTTCTAACCATTTTAATTTCTTTAGAAAAATGGCCCATTTCTTATTTGGATCATTTGACTTTATTGTTGAGTTGTAGAATCTCTTTGTATGTTATGGATATTAAATCTTTGTTGGTTGTGTGATTTCCAAATATTTTCTCCCATTGAGTAGACTGCCTTTTTATGTCCTTCACAAGGTCCATTGAGGTGCAAAGGTGTTTAATTTTGAAGAGGTCCCATTTGTCTATTTTTTCTTATGTTGCTCATGCTTTTGGTGTAATGTTTAAGAGACCCGAAGGTGTTTCCCTTCATTATCTTCTGGAATTTTATCATCTTGGCTTCTATGTTAAGGTCTTTGATCCATTTTGAGTTGATTTTTGTACATGGAGTGAGAGAGGGGTCCTCTTCATTTTTTGGTTATAGATATCCAATACTCTCATCAACATTTTTTGAAAAGACTGTTCTGTTTCAGTAAAGTGGACTAAGTAGGTTTATCAATAATCAGTTTGCTAGTATTCCTGGGAAGATGGCATAGAAATAGGTAGGCAGGATTCAGCTCTCTCACAACAACAACAGAGGAAGGAGAAAAGATTTTGTAAGGAGGTACTTTGGAGATCTACAGACCAGGAAATGCTGCACATCCTTCATGAGGGAGAGGCATAAAAAAACAAAAAGACAAAATGAAAATTGTGAGTTGCTAAACCCTGCAGGTGAGAATGGCACCCATCCCCCCTCAAGGGGAACAGCCTGGGTAAAACCTATGGCTCACTGAAGTCAATTGAGAAAGAAACAGGTGGAATCCTCCCAAAGAAGAGGGAAGGTACAGTGGAGGGTGGAGAGTGGTTTCCCTAGAGAGCACATCTTCTTTGAATCTTAACTTTGACCAGACCAGAATCATGACAATGTGGAGGTTGAATGTGACATTTCCATGGAAAGATTCAACAGTAAGCACCATCTGCTTACTGGCCAAGAAATTCCAGGAGGAAAAAAAAAAACATTTTTAGCATTGTCTCAGATACTTTGGACCAGATGTGCACAAGATTAGTGAGTCCTTATAACAATTTTTGTAACTTAAGCTGGACAATTTTTAAAACTTAGAGTAATTTAGAAAAATAAAATAAAACAAGAACTATGAAACAAAACCACTAATCAAGAGAGAGAAACTCACTATCATGGTAAATGACCCAGCATATAAATATGCCTAGACATCAGCAAAAAATTACAAACCATATTAAGAAACAGGAAAAGATGACCCAGCCAAAGGAATAAGCTAAGAATCTGGATGACACACAGGAAAAAAAAAAACACATGCACATCTGATCAATAATAATCACACAAATCTCCTAAATTGATTCAAGGATCTCATATCAAATACGACCAGAGAGATAAAAGATATTAAGAAGACACTGGGTGAGCCTAAAAACAATTTTAAAGCCTGAAAAGAATTGTAACCAATCTTATTGGAATGAAAGATACAATGAGTGAGATTAAAAGTAGATTAAAAATAAGAATAAATGAAAAGAAAATTTAAAAAATAGGCTAGAGGCATATAATGGCAGATTTTAATTGATGGAAAACATAATTAGTGAATTGGAGGACCATACATCTAGACTTGAAAAGACAGGAGAACAGATAGATAAAATAAAGAAAACAGAAAGGAACAGGGTCTCAGGGAATTGAAAAACAATGTGAAATGCAGAAACATGTGCATTATCAGTGTCCTAGAAGGAAATTAATATAGAAAAGGGACAGAAATAATGTTTGAGGAAATAACTGAAAACTTAAAAAACCATTATGAAAGACATAAATATCAAAATCCAAAAAGGATTTTTACACCACAAACAGAATAAATTTAAATAGATCTGAGACTCTTACCATTCGGAATGATGACTACCAGAGCTAAAGAGAGGATTCTGAAAGCAGAAGAAAGAGCAATGTATCACATAAAAGGAAACCATAATAATACAAAGTGCTGATCTCTTCTCAGAAACCATGGAGGTGAGAAGTAGTATAATGTATTTAAGGTACTGAAGGAGAAAAAATGCCAGCCAAGCAATCTTTATCCAGAAAAATTGTCCTTCATAAATGATAGTGTTTAAAGTCTTCACAGACAAATATAAATTGAGAGAGTATGTCACCCAAAAACCAGATTTACAAGAGATAAAAAATGAAGTTCCACAGCCTGAAAAGAGCAAAACAAAACAAAACAAAAACAAAAACAAAAAAAACCAGCAAGAGACTTGGAGAAATGAATGATGTTTATTAAAGGGGTAACATAAAGGGTGAAAAGACAGGCAATAGTAAGATATGACAGTGGAAAACCAAAAGAAAAAATGAATGATGTAATTAATGCTTATATAGTAATGAGCTTTCCAATCAAAGATATAGACTAACAGAATGGATTAAAAAAATATGAGCCAATTTTAGGCTATCTACAGGAGACTCATATCAGACATAAGGGCACAACCAGGTTGAAAATGAAAGGTTGGAAAAAGATATTCCAAGGAAATAGTAACCAAAAACATGATCAAAAGTAGTGATACTGATAATGGACAAAATAGATTTTAAAATTAAAACTGTTATAAGAGATGAAAAAATCCATTAAATATTAATAAAAGGGCCAATTTACCAAGAGGAAAAAAATTATAATAAATATGCAACTAACCTGGCTGCCCCAATATACATGAAACACTCACTTGCAAAACTGAAAGCAAAAATAGATATTTCTAAATAATGGAGACTTGACTACACCTCTCAGCATTGGAAAGAACATCTATACAGATGATAACTAAGGAATCAGATTTAATAATATGATAAATGAGCTATACTTAACAGACATTATAGCTCATTTTACCCCAAAACATCAGGTTATTAATTTTTTAAGAGTTTATGAAACATGCCCCAATGTAGACCAGATTGAATCATAAGAAAAGACTCAATAAATTTAATAAAGCCTGAAATTATACAAAGTAGGTCCTATAATCATAGTGGAATGAAGGTAGAAATCAATAACAGATGGAGAAAGGGAAATTCATAAATATATGGAGATAAAATAATACACACTTAAATAAACATTGAATCAGAAGAAATTGCCAGAGAAATGAGTAACTATTTTGAGAAAAATGAAAAAGAGAACACAGCATACCAAAAAAAGGGGATACAGCAAAAGACAGTACTGTGATGGAAATTTATAGGCCTCAATGCTTACTTTAAAAAGTAAAAAGACCTAAATTTGAAGCCCCAACTGCACACCTGGAGGAATTAGAAAAAGAATAACAAACTAATCCCAAACCAAGGGGAAGGAAAGAAATAATAAGGATCACAGCATAAATAAATGAATTTGAGAGCAAAATAATAATAGATAGAATCAAGGGAATGAAAATTTGGTTCTTTGAGAAGGTTAAATAAATCTACACACCCTCACCTAGACTGACAAATAAAAGGAGAGAAAATGCAAACAAATAATATCAGAAATGAAAGGGGGCACATTATCACTGAACCCACAGAGATAAGAGAGATCATAAGAGGCTACGCTGAACAATTGTATGCCAACAAACTAAAAACGTAGACAAAATGGACAAATTTTGAGAAACACAGAAACAATGTACACTGACCCTATAAGAATGAGAAGACCTCAACAAATCAACCACAAGTAAAGAGATCGAAAGAATCATCAAAAACCTCCACAAAATGATAAGCTCAGGACTGGATGGTTTCACAGTTAAATAGTACCAAACATTCAAACATGATGTAATACCCAACTTGCTCAAGCTCTTCCAAAAATTGACCAGAAAGGTACAATATCAAACTCATTCTATGAAGTCAACATCACCCTAATACCAAAACCAGGTAAAACCAGATGAAAAAAAGAAAATTGCAGACCAATTTCTGTAATGAATATAGATGCAAAATTCTCAACAAAATACTTCCAAACCAAATCCAAAAGCACATTTAAAAAATTACACACCATGATCAAGTGGGTTTTATCGCAGCGATGCAAGAGTTTTTAAACACAAGAAAATCGTTTAGTATAATAAAGCACATTGATAAATTGAAAAAGTAAAATTATGTGATCCTCTTGATTGATGGAAAAAGGGCATTTGACAAAAATACAGAATCCATTCTTCATTAAAACACCTCAAAAGATAGGAATAGAAGGAAGATTTCTCAACATGTTAAAGTGCATATATGAAAACCCACATCTACCATTGTACTCAGTGGAGAAAGACTGAAAGCTTTCATGCTGAAATGACTAACAAGACAATGAGGCCCACTGAGACCTTGTCTATAATACAGTATTGTGCTAGAAGTTCCTGCTAGAGCAAACAAGGGGGAAAAAGAATGAAATAGCACACAAATAGGAAAGGAAGAAGTAAAATTTTCAACTTTCTCTGATGATATGATTGAATATCTAGAAAATCCTGAAAAACCCACAACAAAGTAATAGAATCAAAAGACAAGATCAGAAACGTAGCAGAATACAAGATTTATATGCAAAAATGATAGCATTTCTGTACACTATTTCTGAGCAATATAAGGAAGAAATAAGAAAAATAATTCTGTTTATAGTAGCCACTGAAAGGATCAAATATTTAGGAATAAACTTAACCAATAGATATGAAGGGCCTGTATTCAGAAAACTATAAAACATTACTAGAAGAAACTACAGAGGCATAAATAAATTGAAGTACATTCTGTGTTCATGTATTAGAAGACAAATTATCATTATTATGCCAATCTTACAAAAAGTGATTTACAGATTCACAGCAATCCTAATCAAAATCCTAACAGCCACTTTTGTAGAAATGGAAAAGCCTACTATCAAATCTATTTGGAAGATTAAGGGGTCCCAAACATCCAAATATGTCTTAAAGAAGAAAATGTTAGATATCTCTCATTTCCTGACTTTAAACATATTACTTAGCTACAGTGGTAAACACAGCATGTTATTGGCATAATGATAGATATATTGACCAATGGAAGCAAATCAAAAGCTCAGAAACAGACCATAACATCTATGACCAATGATCTTTGACAAGATGTAAAGCCCTCCCAACTTGCCCAGAACAGTCTAAGAAATGGTAATGGAAGAACTAGAATATCCATATTTTATCTCACACCTCATACAAAAATTAACTCAAAAGGATGAACAACCTAAATATAAAAGAAGCAACCATAAAACTAGAAAGAAATGTAGGAAAACATCTTCAAGATCTTGTGGTAGGTGGCAGTTTCTTAAACCTTACACCCAAAGCATGAGCAATGAAAGGAAAAACAGATAAATGGGACCTACTCAAAATTAAACACTTTTGCACTTCAATAGACTTTTTCAAAAGGGTTAAAAGGCAGTTGACTCAATAGGAAAAAATATTTGGAAATCACATATCTGCTAAGGGTTTAATATAAATGATAAATAAAGAGATCATACAACTCAACCATAAAAAGACAAACTACCCAAATCGACAATTGTCCAAAGAACTACAAATCGTGAGAAAACCACATGAAAAAAATATTCAACATCACTATCGATTAGAGAAATGCATATCAAAACTACATTGAGTATCATTTCACACCAATTAGAACGGCCACTATTAAAAAGTCAGAAAACTACAAGTGTTGAAGATCAAGTGAGGAGATAGGAACAACTTATTCACCCTTGGTGGGAATGTAAAATAGTACAGCCACTTTGGAGGAATGTTTGGCCATTCCAAAGGAAGTTGAATATAAACTTGCCATGTGATCCAGCAATACCACAACCAGGTATAAAGAAAAGCAAGTCCTAAAATGGAATACAAATAGAAAAAGCAACCTAAATTCACATTAAGTTCCTATTTTAGACATGAAGAAAAATACATTAAATTGTAATAACTTATGAGCATGGTATCAAAAGATAAAAATTTACTGACGTAATCTAAATACAAAATGGGCAGACAAAAATTTGGAACTTTATGTTGGTGGTAGTAGCATCAGTGTCATAATTACCAAATTACTGAGTATTTAGTGCAGGCTACAAAAAATGATTAAATATATTGATATTTTTGGGAACCAGAATTTTCACTATGAGAAACAGAAATTACAAAAAGGGAATGAGGATGTAAACAAGTGTACTTGGAGGTACTTTATTGATATTTAATTTGAATGAAATAATTAGTATGAACTCCTAAGTTCTTAAAATATACATTTAAGCACATGTGATTTTAAGTAGAAATAATTTATATTGATTTACAAGGCCATAGGTAGTCATTGCATTGCTGGAAAATCTTGTTTGGAGTTACATGTTAAAATAATTTGAAATTACACCCATTTGTGACTCAAAGGTTGTAACATCATTTCTTCTCTGCATGGTAAGTAGTTTTAACAATATAAAAGTATAAAATTATTTAATAATGTATTAAAAACAGTGTTACATATACAGTGAACTCTATTGTAAATGATGGGCTATGGTTAATAGTACAATTATTAAAACGTTCTTTCACAAATTATAACAAAAATATTACACTAATGCAAGGTGTTAATAATAGGGTGGTATAGGGGAACACTGTATAATATGCATGGTTTTTATGTAAACCTAAACTTCTTTCAGAAAACAAAAGAACACATTCACCACACAAAAAAAGTATTGAAGATTTACTGTCTAACATGAAAAGTGCAAATTTATAACAGGTTGATTAGATAGTAATATTTTATGGAAATAATCTTTATGTTTACAGAAAGAATTTACTAATGACAACAATTTATTACTTATTTTTTTTTGGCAATGCAAATCCTGGTAATAGTTTTGGTTTTATCTTACCCTAAAGCATTAAAAGAAAGAAAAATGTTACTCTTCTACAAATTAGATTTTTTCAATATAGTAGTTGGTAGTTATAAAACGAATGCCCATTATTAAGTTGGCAACAATTCACTATTATCAAGAAAAGAAGCATGTAGCCTCTAGAGTCCTAATTGTTGCTTTTCCTAAGAGGAAAATGAGGATAAAATAAATTCATGTATGAGTTCTGTATATAATTGAGAATTTGTTTTTCTTTACTAATGCATTTTTGTTGCTTGAATCATGATACTTTCATGTTGAAACCTCATATTGGTAATGAAATCTCAGAAATGGATAGAGACAGAAAATTTTGCGCTAAATTCTGGATTGTCTAAGCTAAAAGAAACAATTAGATCTTTGCAAAGATGTTATATGTTGTGAAAATTTACACATTTAAGAAACTAGCCAAAACTAAATTTTAATTAGGTAAGTTAAATTGTGCATTTTTGTAAAATATTAGAGTGGATGGCTAAATAAATGTACAAAAATGATTTGTCTTAAAATATGTGCATAGCAGACACTTTTGTCGAAAACCTCTGTGTGTAGAATTCTGCTGTATCTAAAGTGTGTTTCTGACTCATATACTTGGATTAATATTTCCTAGATAATCAGGACCATGATTATCTAGGAAATATACTATTCAACAAGGACATCAAAAAGCAGGTACAGAGATTACACATTAGACTTTTTTTTGAGTCTTCTAGTTTATCAGGTATTGGTCCACTGGTTTAAACAAGACAATGAAAGAACTATTCTTTAACAAAATATTTTAAAAGACAATTCTATATCCTATTTTCCTGAAACATTTAAAATGTAACTTTTGTTTGATATTGATGTACTGAATAAATTAAGTTTCAAATTATCTTAAGATCTATCAGCAATAATTTTGCTTAATGAATTCATTTTCTTTTTTACTGTTCAAGGGAAACTTGAAGTAATTATTTGATACAGATATGTGCCATATATGGTACATTTGCTTTTGACCACATGTAAAAGTATGGGTCACAGAAATAACAAGAAAGCTTAATTGCTGATTAATTTCCAATATAAAACCCTTTGCTCTAGATCCACATACATGGATGGCTGTTTATGACCATGAAATTAGCTGACCTCAACAGGTATGATTCATGTGCCCATATGCTTATCTTAATACCAAGTAATCTCACAAAGCAGATAGAGACATTGCAAGGAATTAAGAATTTTCTCATCTACAGCATATAAACAATGAATCCATTGGGCTAATATTTAATGTTATAGACCTTTTCCTCCTCAATATATTATTTACAAAAAATATCATTCCTATCTTTTGAACCATGGATTCATTATGTTTGTATCAAAATGAGGGGTTTTTTAATACATATTTCTCCATACATGAACAAATTCTGAAATTTATATGCCAAAACCAAAGTTTTGACTGAAGAAATGTAAAAATCCATGGGCAAAATTTAGGAAAAATATATTACCATTTCTTCAGGACACAAACTGGTCATTTAGCCTGATATAGAATCCACCTCTGTGTTTCATGAAGAGGTAAATGGCTTAATTATCACAATCCTTGTTTAGAAAAAAGTCAACATAGTAAGTTTGGGTATATAGGAAATTGAGTACTGAATGTATAATTATTTTTTGCTGACTGAAAATATTTTTTATTTCAATTTAATTTCTTCTCTCCACTATCATCTTTTCAAAATATTAATATAAAATATATAATTCTTTCTAGAATCTTGAACATTTGAGATATTGAGAATTAATGCTACAGATAATTTTGGTTTCAATCCTTCTTTAACTGATTCAACAAACTTTAGTTCACTGAAGAATGTTATACAAGCATTTTGTGCTTAATATAAAATTTTTTTCAAAAACTTCATTATTTAGAGAACATCACTGATAAGATTTTATTTTCTCTCAAGTAGGGCACAGAGCTGTTTCTGGTTAAGGAAAAGAAAGAATAGAAATATTTATAACACATTTAAGGAAAGAATATTAAAACGTCCAATTTTTCTCAGAATTTATTGGTTAAATCTTTCTGGGTAAAATAACCTGGTAGAAAACAATGGTTGCATTAGTTTAAAGAAACCATTATCTATCTCTGCATTATTAATGCTACACATTTTATCTGAGCCAAGGAATTATTAACAACTTCCACAAGGAAAAGGTTATTACTGTTGGTAATTATGTAGGGAACCGTAGAAGTAGACTTTCACATCTTATTTTTTAAAATATATTTTCTGTTTGAGTTTTCTATAATGCACATGTGATTTTCTAGAAACAGAAGAAATTAGATGTTAAAGTGACAAAAAACAACAACATTATATCAATTTTCAAAACTTCAAAGAAATCAATGTATTTTTGTAAATAAACATTAACTTTGTGATTATTTGGGCTATTATGCTATACTAGCATGTAATGACAAAATTTGAAAATGATAAATAAGGGCAGTATATCCTAGGATATATAAATTTGAAATTCCCTATGGTCAAATAGTAAAATTTTAATGTAAAGGGAATTCAATATATATGCAAATATATCTGTAACTTGTTTGGGTACCATGCAGACAGTATCAACCAGGTTTCATTTATATTATGTATGATAAATTAATTTCTATTAAGGTACACCTTTTAATGAAATATATTAATGCTCATTTTTAAATAGTTATGGTTTTGAAGTAGTAGAGGCATTGTGATATTTATTCCTTTCCAAAAAGAACACTTTGTCTAATTGGGCAACACTTAAATCATGCATTCTTTCACTGAAAATTTATTTATTGAGACTTTAATATGTACCTGCCAGTTGCTAACAGTTATTGCAGTTCACACATTAAGGAACAATACACATCTTCTACCTTCAAGGTACTAAGTATTGAGTCAGTGCCTTAAACACTAAACCAAAGATAATACAAAGCAAAAAAAAAGTGCATAAGGAGATGCAGGAGTGCACAATCAGCTTTCACAAATTGTAAAATCTCTAATGCTCTACACTGATCAAGAACTGTTTCACTAAGAAGGTGAAATTTTAACTTTAAATTTCACCATCTAGTTAAATTTTAAATTTCACATTCTAGTTAAAAATTGAGCACGAATTTTCAAAGAAATATCATAAATACATGGTATGCTTTTATTAGTAATTATAATAATAGAAATCTGTAATAAAATAGGGCTAACACAACTGTCAACACACTGGAACTATTTCCCTAGTGTTGATCATTACTAGGCTCCTAGGATTTTTATCTTAATCTTTGTATTTTGGTTTTACTTTTTCCAGAAAGACCTGAGTAGAGAGAGGAGATGGCCATCTACAATCTCACCACCATGGATGAGTTTATCCTCATAGGGCTCTCTGATCTCCCAGAGGTGCGCTATCCTCTCTTTGCATTTTTTGCTGTCATATATCAGATCACTTTGTTTGGAAACAGTGCCATTTTCCTGGCCATTGGAACTGAAAAAAAGCTGCACACACCCATGTATTATTTCTTGGCAAATTTGTCCCTCTTAGACATTTTGTGCCCGTCAGCCACTGTTCCCAAGATGCTTGAGAACCTCCTGACTGAGAAGCAAAGCATTTCTTTTGTTGGGTGTGCTTTGCAGCTTTATTTTTTGGTGGCCCTGGCAGGGGTGGAGGTCTTCCTTCTCGCTGTCATGGCTTATGACCGGTATGTGGCCATCTGTTTCCCTCTTCATTATACCCTCATCATGACCAAGGTACAATGTGCCCAGCTGTCAGCTGGAACCTGGGCAGCAGGGTTTCTTAATTCCCTTCTGCATACAGTGTTCACGTTCCGCCTGTCTTTCTGTAAGTCCCATCGCATTAACCAGTATTATTGTGACATCCCACAATTGCTGGCCCTCTCCTGTTCTTCCACGTATGTGGCAGAAATGCTTATTTTAGCAGTAGGAGGTCTTTTGTCTATTCCCTCCTCTCTAATCACCTTTATTTCTTATATGTACATCATATCTACCATCCTAAAAATTCAATCAGCAGAAGGAAAACGTAAAGCCTTCTCCACATGTGCTTCCCACCTTCTTGTTGTCTGTCTGTTTTATGGCACAACAATATTTACCTACATCCGACCCTCCTCCAGTCAACACTCCCCTGCCAGAGACAGGCTCATCTCAACTCTGTACGTGGTTATGAACCCAATGTTAAACCCCATAATCTACAGCTTGAGAAACGCAGAGGTTAAAAGAGCACTTAGAAAGGTTTTATATCATATAATATGTTTACAGCACACATAATATTGACAAAACTACTTACTTGGCACTCCACTGAGATTGAATTCATAGAAAGTATTGGAAAAATTAATAGAAATACATCTAAGTCTAGATCTCTATTTATAGCCATGTCCTTATCCATAGCCATAGTCATACCTATATCTATACCTATATCCATTTATATCTATATTTGTCATCTATATCACTTGTATTATCAATAACATTTAGATCTATAATTGCCTTTATTTCTATTTCTTTATTACATTATTGGTGGATATCCTTCCGTCTTTATTTTAATTGCCTACCTGTGATCTTCTTATGTCCCCTTAAGTTTATAATTTCACTCTTCCTCTTTTTTATCTTTGGTTTCCACTTACCCTATATTTCTCCAATTTTCCCATTTTCCTGTGTCTACATCCACTCTTCTTTCCATTTTCCCCTCCAAGTAGAGCACTTACTTTTCTGTATCTCTGGTCTTAGATGTCTCATTCACAGGACTGCATTATTATTTTGATGTCATCTATTATTTTTGTCATAATTTCAAAATCGAAAATATCTTCTACCACACTCACACACATTTTCTCATCAGATACGCTTTGTTTTTGTTTCATTTTTTCCAACTATTCAGATCCCTGAAAGTATGCACTACTTTTTCTTGAAACTCAGCACTTGCATTCACCGTGATTAGACAGCTGTCATTTCTGACTGGATTATTCAAAGTTTTCACTTGCTTTTCTCATTCTGTCTCTTCTAGAAATACATTGGTTATGTAATTTTCTCCCTAATATTCCCAAAAACTATGCAGTCATATTGATTCCTAAAAATAGTTCCCAGTGTATTGATCACATTTACTTAGTTTCTCACAGGCAATATCAATCTACTCTGTGTTTCCTATTAACCCTCTATCATTCAATATCTTCTCTCTTCCTCTTAACCACTTTCTTTCCTTTCTTTGTGTTCTAAGTACAGTGATCCCATCAATAGTGAAGTGTTTTTATATTATTCAAAGGTGTACAGTCTTCTCCTTCCCTGGTTGTTTAGTCATTTTGAGGCTTTATGTTTTAATAGCCTTATCACATGTAGCTTTGTCTTAAAAGCTAGAGACTATATGTACTTTGAGATGCCATGCTTTAGGAGTCAGTACATTTTCCAAATCTCAGTAATGTCCCAATGTATAACTTCAAAAACATTCCAGAGCTATGTATAGTAGCAGATCAAATAGCTTCTCCTTAGATATTTTTGGCCAAATATCTGTTAATTAGATTTAGACAGAGTGGAAAAATTCATGTAAACTTGGAGAAATTTTGTAATAATTGTATATGCTTATTTGTTTTATTTTAAGCCTTCATTCTATTCTTTAAAGAACAGTTTATATGTGTAATGAAAGATTGAAGTAAAATTGTCACTGTACAGAAAACATGGAATTTTCTAAATGAAATAGATAAAATTGAGATAAATATTTAAAACTCAACCAGTATTTCAAATTAGACAGCTAAAACTCAAATATTTATTTAATAACTCATCAGTAATTTTATTGATTTTACTACATAAAAATGACTGTAATATTGGGATTATATATGGGTTTTACAATCCAGTATGAAACCTAAATTCTGTCTTTCCCATCAGTGTGTTTCTCATTAAATTTGATAAAACTTAGGGGTTGTTTAACCAACAATGAAGAGATGTTTTGAAAATAGTTTTTTAATTGCTGTAGACTTTACCATGCTTATTAAATTATAGGTTTTCTGTAGAATAATAAAGTTGATTAAATCATGATCATTCTAGTTTCTTCTTCTTGTAAGAGAAATGTCCTTGAAATACAAGAGGGTGTGATTTCTCTCTGGTTCTATCCTAAAATTTGTGGGGGAGAACTGTTCAGAATGAGACATTTTAAAATAATTATATATAAAGCTGAATGAGATTGATGGATGGTATGCTTTCCTCGTCTTGGTTAGATGGGACACTCTAAATCTAGAGATGGTGAAATTTTGTTGATGGTATTATTTTTTCTTAAAGAAATCATGTGTGGTATTTTCAGGCTTTTGCAGACCGCAGAAAATTTTGTTCTAAAATTGATGGTTTCCTGGGAGTGTGAACAAATAGAATGTGGGATCTCTTTATTAGTTCACTTTATTTAAGGGTCTTTGATTAGATTATTTGAGTACAGTTTCCAAGGGTGGGTCTTGAATCTCTTAAAATAGTCTTTTATAGTTGGGTTAATATGGGGAGAGGGAGCTGCAGAGACAGAAAAAAAGACACAGGAACTCAGAGAGGAACCCATAGAAGTTGAGAGAAAAGTCCACAGACAACAGCCAGAAGCTAAAAGCAACAAGATCTGGAAGAGAAGGGAGACATCATCATGTGCCCTGAGACTGAGAAGTCCAGGATTGTAGTGGCTGTTTTTTGGGAGAAAAGCATCACCTGATGATGCTTTCATTTGCATATTTTCACAGCTTCAGAAATGTTAGCTATTTTATTTTTTCATTTAAAATTTACTGATGTATATCATTTATACATAAACATACATAAACAATAAATGTACAGTAAAAGTTGTGAACTTATAAAACAAACATGCATATCATCATCTGGGCTCACATGTATCATCCCATCACCACCTTGTATTCCTTGTATTGTTATGAATAATTGTTACAAATTATGAAAGAGCATCATCAAAACATATTTACTAGATATAGTTAATATCTTACATTTGGTGTATTTTCCTCCAACCCCCACGATTATTAACATCCTGTATTAGCATTTTATACTTGTTATATTTCATGAGAAAATGTTCTCATGTTTGTTCTATTAAACACTGTCCATCTTCCACCACATGATTCACTCTGTTATACAGTTCCATGCTTTGTAATATCAATTCTCAGTGTATACTCAATGGCTATCATTGCACCAGAGTTGTGCTGTCATAACCTCAGTCAATTTTAGAACATTTACATAACTATAAAAGGAAAGAACCCATACACCCATGTACACCGTTATTCTTATCCTTTGTATTGATATATCTTCTTTAAAATTGCTGCAAAACATTACAGTATTGTTGTTAACTATCATCCATAAGTTACATTTGTCCTTAACACTTTGTAAAAGAAAAATATTGTTATATTTTATACTGTTAACCACAATCTTCATCCACCACTGAAAACACTGTTATACAGTCACTAGATTATTCTCTAGTTTCCTTTCAATTGACATTGACATTCACAGAAATCATCTCTGTTATAGAACCAGGTGTGTTACCACAACTCTATTCATTTTCACACTTTTACAATAAACCTTAAAAAAATTCTACACACATTAAACATCAACACCCATTCTCAATCCTATACCCTAGTGTTTACATCAATGAGTTAACTCATCATATTTACTTCACATTAGTGAGACCATACAATATTTGCCCTTTGTATCTGGCTTGCTTCACTCAATCCAATGTCCTCCAGGTTCATCCATGCTGTCAAATGTATCCTTATTTCATTTCTTCTTAGAGCTGAATAGAATTCCCTTGTATTTATATATCATATTGTGTTTATCCACACGTTGTTTGATGGACATTTTGGCTGGTTCCATATTTTACCAATTGTGAACAATGCTTCTATGAACATTGGTGTGAAAAATGTCAGTTCATGTCCTTGTTTTCAGATCTTCTGAATATATTTCTAGAATTGAAATTGATGAATCATATGGTAGTTTTTTATTAAGCTTCTTGAGGTACTGCTAAATTGTCTTCCACAGAGGCTGCACCATTCTACATTCCCGCCAACTTTGAAGGAGTGTTCCTATTGCTCCACATTCTCTCCAGCACTTGTATTTTTGTGTTTTTATTTTAAATAATGACAAGTCTTCAAGAAGTGAAATTATATCTCATTGATCTGTATTTCCCTAATAGCTAGTGATGTTGAACAATTTTTCATGTGTTCTTTGGCCATTTGGATTTCCTCTGTGGAAACAAATGCATATTCAAGAATTTTGCCCAGTTTTTAACTGGATTACTTGTCTTTTTATCATTGAGTTGTATGACATCTTTATATAAATTTGAGATAAAATCTTTTGAGATGTGTGTTTTAGAAATAATTTCTTCCATTGAGTAGGCTACCCTTTTACTCTCTTAAAAACAATTTTGAAGAACAAGTGTTGAGTTTGATCAGGTCCCATTTATCTATTTTTTTTTCTTTTATTGCTTGTGATTTGGGTGTAAGGTTTAAGAAACTACTGCCTATTGCAAGGTCTTGAAAATGCTGCCTACATTTTAATCTAGGAGTTTCATAGCTGTAGCATTTATATTTATGTCCTTGATCCATCATGAGTTAATTTTTGTATAAGGTGTGAGATAGGAATCCACTTACTTTCTTGTGAATATGGATATCCAGTTTTCCCAGCACCATTTGTTAATAGACTGTTCTGGCCCAGGTGGTTGAGATTGACAGCCTTGTTAAAAATATTTTTGCCATAAATTTGAGGATCTATTTCTGAAGTCTCTATTTTATTCCATTGGTCAACATATCTATGTTTATTCCAATACCATCTTGTTATACCAGTGTAGATAAGTAATATGATTTAAAGTCAGGACATGAGAGTTTTCCAATTTCATTTTACTTTTGTAAGATGTTTTTGGCTATTAGAGTCCCCTTACACTTCCAAATAAATTTAATAATTTGCTTTTCCATTTCTGCAATAAAATTTGTTATGATTTTTATTTTTATTTGAACAGTTTTGAATCTGTAAATCATTTTGGATAGAATTGACATCTTAAATCTATTTAGTACTCCAATCTATGAACACAGACCATCCTTCCATTTATTTAGGTCTTCTGTGATTTATTTTAACAATGTTTTGTAATTTTGTGAATATAGATCCTTTACAAACTTGGTTATTTTATTCCTAAATATTTGATTCTTTTACTCAATATTATAAATGGAATTTTTTTCTGCCTTCCTTCTCAGATAACTTATTTTTAGTGTATAAAGTTGGTATTGATTTTTGAGTATTGAACTTGTATCCTGACACTGTGCTGAAATCATCTATTACTTCTAGGAGTTTTGTGGTGGATTGTTTTTTTTTTGTATTTTCTAGATTTTGGATCATATCACCAATGAAACAGTGAAAGTTTTTCTTCTTCTTTCCTTATTTGGTTGCTTTTATTTCTCTTTCTTGTGTAATTGCTGTAAATAAACTTCTACCCCAATATTGAATAACAGTAATGACAGTGCATGTCCTGTATTGGTCCCAGTCTCTGTGAGAATGATTTAAGGGTTTTACCATTGAGTACAATGTTAGTTGTGTGTTTTTCACATATGTACTTTATCATGTTGAGAAGTCTTCCTTCTATTCTAAACTTTTGGAGTTTTGTTTTGTTTTGTTTATAGGACACAATGCTGTATTTTGTCAAATTTACTTTTCTGCATCTATTGAGAAGATCATCTGTTTTTCCTTCTTCAATTTATTAGGGTGCTTTATTACACCAATTGAATTTCTTATTTTGAACCTCTGTTGAATACTTGAGATAAAACCCACTTGATTGTAGTGTATAATTCCTTTAATGTGCTTTTGGATTTGGTTTGTATGCATTTTCTTGAGGAGTTTTGCAGATATTTAAATTAGAGAAATGGTGTGTAATTTTTTTTTCTGTAGAATCTTTATCTGGTTTTGGTATTAGGTAGATGTTGGCTTCAAAGAATGAGTTTGTTAGCATTCTTTCCTTTCCAAATTTTTTAAGAGCCTGAGCATGATTGGTGTTAGATCGTCTTTGAATAATTGGTAGAATTCACCTATGAAGCCATCTGGCCCTGGGATTTTAATCATTGAAAGACTTTTGGTTACTGTTTCAATCTCTTTACTCATGATTGTTTTATTGAGGTCTTTTACTTGGTTTAGGGTTGGTGTAGATTGTAAATGTGTGTCTAGGAATTTGTCCATTTTGTGTAGTCTAGTTCTTGGTAACAGTTGATCATAGCATCTGCTTATGATCTCTTTTATTTCCCTGGGGTCTGTGGTAATGTCCTTTCCACCATTTCTGAATTCATTTATGTGCATCTTCTCTTTTTTTTTCTGTTAGTCTTGTTAAGGGATTTTTAAATTTTGATTATCTTCTTAAAAACCAGCTTTTTGTTTTGTTTTTTTATTTTGTTGTTTTTTTTTCTAATTTTATTTATTTTTTCTAATTTCAAATATTTACTTTTGCTTGATTTGATATTAATTTGCACTTCTTTTTCTAGTTTCTCTACTTGTGCAGTTGTCTTCAATTTTCTTTTTCTTCTTTTTTTAATGTAGGCATTGAGGACTATACATTTCCTTTTCAGCTCTGTACTTGCTGTATTCCATAGGTTAATTTTTAACTTTTTAAAAAGTAGTTTTAGGCTAAAGAAATACTACATCAAAAATATCTGGTAGTGTTCCAGGAAGATGGTGATAGTATAGGCAGGCAGGTTTCAACTCTCACATAAAAACAATTGAGAAAGGGCAAAAATGAGGGTCCTGTTTTGGGTGTCAACAAACAAATATAAAGCTACAAAACTTTCAGGAGGGAGAAGGAGAAAGATACTAAGAAGCCAAAACAGCAAACATTAGCAACCAAATGCCTGCAGCAACTGGGAAAATCTCTCCTTACTCACCTCAAAGATATTAAGCTAGGTCAAACTCTTAACTCAATTCAGTCAACTGAGAGGAAAACCGATATTTTTCTCCCTGTCAGCTGTTCCAAGGGAAGAGACTTCAGGGGACTTCTCATCAGTGAAATTTATCAACAAAGCCTGCTTTGAATTTTGGCTCTGGCCTGTCCAAAACACCAAAAAAATAAAATAAAATAAAATAAAAGAAAGAAAAGGAAAAAATAAAAAGAAAGAAAAAACCAGATTGAAATACCTCTGTGGAAAAGTGCACCAACATGCACCATCTGCTTGCCAGTCTGCAAATTGCATAGAGGAAAACTGCATTTAGGACTCTCTTAATCCAAACTCCTGGGAAAAAAATTGAGTTGATTAATGAGTCCCTGACCTGATTGTGATAACTTAATTTGGGCAATTTTAAAGACTAAAATAAGTTGAACCAAATATCAAAGAAGAAATGTGGAAAAAATCAATAAGCAAGAGAGAGAAATTAACCATCAAATAAATTCTTCAATGTATTCAGATGCTTACACATGATCAAAAAATTACAAGCTATACTTAGAAACAAGAAAATATGTCCCAGCCAAAGAAACAAACCAAATTTCCTGATGAGCTACAGGATTTAAGACAATTAATCCATGATAATCACAAAACTCTTCTGAATAAATTCAAAGAATTGAAAGAAAATATGACTATGGAGATATATGATATTAAGAAGAAACTCTGTGTGCATAAAGAACAATTTGAATGCCTGTATATAAAATTAACAAAGCTTATGGGAATGGAAGTCATGATGGATGAGATTAAAAATACATTAGAGGTACATAAGAGCAGATTTGAATTGCTCAAAGTTAGAATAAGTCATTTCAAAGACAGAACATCAGAATTGGAAAAGACAGGAGAACAGAGAGAGAAGAGAATATAAAAAGTGGAACAGGGTCTCAGGGAATTGAATGACAACACAAAATCACAAACATACATTTTCATTGTCCCATAAGGAGAAAAGAATGGAAAATTGGCAGAATGAATATTTGAGGAAATAATGACTTAACATTTCCAAACACTTATAAAAGACACAAATATCAAGAGAAGAAAGTGGTATGAGGTATTTGAGGTACTGAAAGAGAAAAACTGCCTGCCAAGAATTCTGTATCTAGCACAACTCCCCTTTCAAAAAATGAGGGTGAGTTCAAAGTCTTCACAGACAAACAAAACCCAGTAGAATATATTAACAAAATGCCAGAATTACAAGAGATGCTAAAGACAGTGCTGCAGTCTGAAAGGCAAAAACAAGGCAAGAGACTTAGAGAAAAGTGTAGAAATGAAGATTATTAGGAAGGGTAAATTAAAAGGAATAAACACAGGCAATTATATGATATGAAAACAGAAAGCCAAAGAACAAAACAGATGAAGTAAGTAATGCCTATAGAGAAATAATATTAAATATTAATGGCTTGACCTCCCCAATCACAAGACATAAACAGAATAATTGAAAAATATGAGTCATCTATACATTGTCCAAAAGAGACTCACCTCTGATGTAAGTACACAAACAGCTTAAAAGTGCAAGGTTGGAGAAAGATATTCATTGCAAATAGTAACTGAAAAATAGCTGGAGTAGCAATACTATTATCAGACCAAATAGAATTTAAATGAAAAACTGTTATAAGGGTTGAAGAAATTCATTATATATTAATAAAAGGGGTAAATCACCAAGAAGAAATTACTGTACTAAATATTTTTGCACCTAACCTGAGTGCCCCGAGGTACTTGAGGCACACACTGGCAAAACTGAAGGGCAAAATAGACAGCTCTAAATAATAGTTGGAGACTTCAATAAATAGCTGTCAGTATTGGATAGAACTTCTGGACAGAGGATAAATAAAGAAACAGAAAACATAAATATTATGATAAATGAACTAGACCTAAGAGCTATCTATAGAGCACTGCACCTCAAAATATCAGGATAGACAATATATTGGGCCACAATACAAGACTCAATAAATTTATAAAGTTTAAAATTATTCAAAGCCCTTTCTCTTGTAATATAGAATGAAGCTGGAAATCAAAAATGGATAGAAAAATGGAAAATTCATGAATATATGGAGATTAAACAACACAAATAATTAGTGGGTCAAAGAAGTAATTGCAGGAGAATCCAGCAAATATTTTGAGTTGAATGAAAATGTGAACACAACTTATCAAAAGAGACTGGAGCCTCTGGTCTACCTATGTGCCAGCTGTGACTGCAATTTCGGTGCAGCTGCAACCCCTGCTCTATAGCTCAATGGATTCATCCAAGTCACCTGCCTAGGAGACCACTATAGGCAACGGCCATCCCAGGGAATGGAGAGGGCCTGCAGCTGCAGGCAGGATAATCCCATCCACCATATCCATGGAATATAAACCTTCTCTCACTTGGAGGTGGAGTGGACATCACCATCCCAAAACCCCCAGGATTGGGGGAAGAGCTATGGACTAGAATGGACTTGGTGGTGTTCTGTCATATATTGTGATTCAAGCAATGGAAGAAATTGTAGCAATGAGGTGGAGACGGTGGCCACAGGACATTTTCGGGGTAGGGAGGGGAGAGGCAATTGAAATACAGGGCTTTTTTGGGACTTGGATGTTGTCATGAGTGGCATTGTGGCAACAGATGTAGGCCATTTTACACCAGCATATACCATGCAGAACTGTGTGGGAGAGAGTGTGGTCTATGATGTGAAATGTGGTCTATGCTTGGTGGCAAAGTCCCAGGATATGCGTATCTATTGTGGGTGATGTGCCACACTGATGAAGGATGTTAGTGTGGGAAGTTGTGGGAGGTGAGGAACATGGGAATCCTGGTAATTTCTGAGTAATAATTAGGTAATCTAAGCACCTTTAAATATATATATATATATTTATAATATATATATAAAATAACATTTACGTAAGAAAATGCATGTATATGCATATGTATTTATATATCATTTTACAAATATTGGCATGTACTATGAAAAATCTTGATTTTCATGAACAATAAAAAAAACAAACCTATTGAAAACCACATAGGCAGTGCTGAGAGGAAAGTTTATAGCCCTCAATATATTATGTAAATGTAAGGAATTAAATATTAGAATATAGGTCACCAAAAAATAAAATGAGGGTAGAGAATTAAAAATTGATGGCTAAACTGTGCAGAATTGGTTAAAAGGTTGTTTGTAGTCTTTGGAAATGAATGGAAATGGTGAATCCACATCATGTGTTTGTGACTAGCAGAACTACTATATTAGTATGACAGTGATTGAAAGGTTGAGCCTAAGGACACTTATATTACTAGAAGGAAACCTTACACATTTAACAAGGGACTGTATAACATAGTGAAACATCAATTAAAATACAACTATGGGTGATATTGCAAATATAAAACTTTGCAAAAATATAAATACAAATAAATTAGAGAGAAAGAAAGAGAATAGCTGCTATGTACAGTAGGGGAAGCAGAGAGAGACTGAAAGTTGATGAGTTTTGTTTGTTTGCATGTTTGGGTTTGATTTTAGTATTATTATTATTAATGGAATAATGAAAATCCTCTAAAATGATTAAAATGATGAATGCACAACTATGTGATTAGAGTGAATACCACTGATTGTAACTTTGGATGGATTTATGCTTTATTAATATGTATCAATAAAGTTGATTTATTAAAAAAAGAAGAAAGAGTTAAAATTGAAGTTATACCTGCACATTTGGAAACAAGTAAAAAAAAAGCTACAAAAACAAAAAAACAGCAATCTAATCCTAAACCAAGTTGAAGGAAAGAAATAGTAAAGATCAGAGCATAAATAAAAGAAATCAAGAACAAAAATCAATAGAGAGAATCAACAAAACCAAAATTTGGTTCATTGAGAAGATCATAAAAAAAAAAAAAAGAACACTTAGCTAGACTGACAAATAAAGAAAAAATGCAAATAAATAAAATCATATATGAAAGGGGGTAGGGAAGTAATGGAGATCATAAAGGATAATATAAACAACTGTGTGCCAAAAATCTAGACAATGTAGATGAGATGGACAAATTCCTAGAAACACACGAACCACCACACTGACACTAGATAATAGAAAACTGCAACAAATCAATCAAAAGTGAAGAAATTGAAACAATCTTCAAAAAAAATTCCCAAAGATAAAAAACCCAGAACCAGATGGCTTCACAAGTGAATTCTACCAATCATTAAAAGACAGTCTAATACCAATCAATCAAGCTCCTCCAAAAAATTTGAACTGGAAAGAATGCTACCGAACTCATTCTATGAAGCTAACATCACCCTAATTCCAAAACCAAATAGAGATACTATGAAAAAAGAAAATTAATGGCCATATCCCTGATGAATAGAGATGTGAAAATGGTAACCAAAATACTTGCAAACCCAACTAAATATATTGTATAACATATTGTATAATTCCATTTATATAAAGTGGCTGCCACTGACAAAGTGGGATTATGGTCTTGACACTGCAGATGGTGATAAATTTCTTGACTCTCCATTACTTTTCCTCTGACAGTACCTCAGATGGAAAGGAGAGGGATGCCTTGCTACCACCAGGTGGGAGTTGAGGTCCAGGAGTTCTAATCTGGTCTTCCCTGATAATGCAAAGAGGGGACTCATAGTAGTCTAGTGGAGATGAAAATCCTGCTTCCCATTTTGGCCTTCTCTAACACCACCTCAGTAAAGAGTTTGGAGTGCCTTGTTATAGCATGGAAAGTGTGGCAGTCTATGTCCTTCATTTGATTTTCTATGCTCAAAGTGGCTGTGAACTAGTATGTTTTACTGTGGCATTTGAATGGAGTAGTGCATTTATTGTGTAAAAGTGTTCAGACTTTCAGGCTGCCCTTTTCCATATTCTTTGACTTTGGATGGCAGTCTTTTGTTGGGGCTTATTTTATCTACACTCACTGGTATTTCCAGTTTATATGAGACATAAAGAAAACCCAAGGAATTCCTTATCATATTTTATCTTGGGTCCCCAATTCCTAGCCAATGTGCTACCTTTTCTCAACCGATCCATATTTTCATTTTTTATCAATATATAATGTTCAAGTTTTTTTTAGTTTTAATTCACAGGAGGAATAGGGGAAGGTCATCTATCTACCCTCCAGGAAGCAGAAGTTAGTTTCTGGCATTCTTATGTAATCCTTGTAAGATTTTCTGTACATCACCGATCTCTTAACTTCAGGACTCATTCCATTGTCAAAAGCAACATCATGGACATAGACAAACTTTGGTCAAACAAGGGGGATGGTGTTATTTCCTGCCAAACTATGCAGCAATGGAATATACAAGTGGAAGACTAAGAGTTCTTACTCTGTCTCTAGGAGCAACTTCTGGGTAAGTTAAAAACTCATTGAGATTTATGTCAGCACCTCAGTCCTCTATTTTCCTCATAATTTTTCCCATGCAATTATTTGTTTAACTTTTAAAATAATTTTAAATTTATACAAAATAAGCAAATTTCATAAAAATAACTTTTCTTCTGAACCATTTGAAAGTAGTCTTTTGTGATCTTTCAAGACATTGAAATAATTTGCTGTGTATTGCCCTCAAAGTGAGGAAGTTCTTCTAAATAACCATAGTGCTACCATAAGCATCAGAAACTAATACTGATATATTATTATTTTGTAATACAAATATCCTGATTGAGTTTTCTAATTGTTCCAATGATGTCCATTAGAGATAAAGGATACAATTCAGGAAGATTATTGTAGTTATTTGTTATGATTGTTTTAATATCCTTCAATGGAAGAGTTCCAAACACTTTTCTTAATGTTAATGGCTTGGATATTCCTTCAACTATTATTCAAATAGAATAGAAGATGTAGAAAAGTGAAAAGTTGTGAAAAATATGATTATGAGCACTTTCCATGTTTCTATCGTTAAAAAAAATCAACATGTCGAAGAAATTAAACAATATGAACCAGCATGATGCAATTCTTCCTCATGAGATATTTTGATGACTGGTTACTACAGAGCCTATTCATTGTACCAATTTAATAAAGACTTTCAAAGAATCAGCTTTGATTATCTATTTATTTTTCTGAGTCTATTGATTTAGCTATCAATAACTATCCATATATTGATATTGCTTTATTGTGCTTTTACATGTAAAAATATACTATATTTTTGTAATACTAAATACTAAATTGAGCAAGCCAATCAATAAGACATTCAAGCTGGAAAATTAGAAGTAAAACTATATTTGTAAATAATATCCTAGTTATAAAAAATTAAGGAATACACTAATAACCTATTCAACTCATAAAGGAGCTCAGTTATGATGCAGGGTAAATGTTCAAAATGAAAAAAAAATCTTTTAATTCATTAACAATGATTGATTATCTTGGCAAAGAAATTAAGGAAAAACAAATCTATTTACAATAGAATAAAAAAGACTAAAATACTTAGAATTAAATTAACAAAAAACATTCAAAACCTATGGTCTGAAAACTACAAAAAAAAAAAATCATTAAATGGAATCAAAGACCCAGAAAAAGAAAAGATATTTCAAGGTCATGGATGGGAAGGTTTGATGTTTTTAAGATAGTGATATTACACCTATTTATCTACAGATTTAATGCAATCCTCATTATCTCTCTAGATTGCTTTAATGCAAAAATTCACAAGCTGATCCTAAAAATCATATGGAAATTCATGAGACTTAAAGTTTCTGAAAAAATCTTGGGAGAAAATGTAAATTTGGAACGTACACATTGCCAAATATCAAAACTTACTATAACTGTGAGGTATGGATATAAGGAAAGACATGCATTAATGCTATAGAAATGAGACTATAGAAGTAAACTCATATTAATGGGCAATTGGTTTTCTAAATGTGTGCTAAGACCATTCAATAAAATCAAGATAGTCTTTTCAGCAAATTGTCCTGGGTAAACTAGATTTTCACATGCAAAAGGAAGAACATAGACCCTTACCTCACACTATACAAAAAATGTACTCTAAGTTGAACAAATAATTACATGTTATAGCTAAAATTATAAAGTTCTTTTAATAAAATATAGGAGTAAATATGTTCTTGAGCTTTAGAAAATGTAATGTTTTTTTTAAAATGTATAACAACAATGCACAACTGACAAAAGTAAATATATATAAATTAGATATCAATAAAATAAAAAATGAAAATATTTTTTTCTTCAAAGGATCAAAGAAAGTGAAATGACAACCAAAAATGGGAGAAAAGTTTTCAAATTATATTTCTCATAAGGGCTTATATTTAAATTTACAGAGAAACCTTACACTGCAGTAATAAAATAGACAAAAAACTCAATCAAAAATAGGCAATAAATTTGAATGGGCATTTCTCAAAAAAAGATAAATATCCAATAAGAACAGGAACAGATTTTCAACATCATTAATTATCAGGTAAAAGCAAATCAAAACTACAATGAGATGCAACTTCACACATACTAGGATAGTTATAATGAAAAATAGAAGAGGAAGAGGTAGAAGGAAAAGAAGAAAATACCAAGGGTTGGTGAGGATTTTTAGAAATTGTAACCTTCATATATAGTAGGCAGTAATGTAAAATGGTTTAACCACTTTAGAAAGCAGACTGGCAGTTCCTCAAACCATTAAATGTACAATTACTATATAACCCAATTAGTCCACAGATAGCCAATGAAAATATAATATTTTTTAAAAAGATCGATGAATTGGAATACTGAAATGCAGACTAATGACTAATCATGGTAAGGAAAAAAATACAAATTACTAATATGAATGACAGTGGAGACATGGTAACAGATTCTAATGAAATGAAAGGAGATTTTATGAATATGTGAATATATTTGATAAATTAATGAAATTGATAAAACTATGAGACACAAATTTGCCCAGCACACTGTAAGAATAGAAAAGCTGAATGACACTATCAAGGTCAAAGAAACTGAGTTAGGTGAAAACCTTTCTACAATGAATATTTCTGTTCAAAATGGCTTCACTGGTGAATTCTAAGACACATTTCAATAAATAATAATGATAGCAATTCTACACAATTGTTGTAAATTTCTAAAGAGTAGAGAACACTTCCCAGTCATACTTTGAGTCCAGTATTACTTTGTTATCAAACTCAGACAAGTATATGACACATACAGAAAAAGTAATATATGGCAAGAATAGAAATATAAAAATGAAATAAAAACACTAGCAAAGAGTCGAACAGCACATTAATATGTTTATACACTATAGACAATTGTGATTTATTCCAAAATGCAAAGGGAGTGAGTGTTCTTCCAAAATCCATTAATTGGCCATATCAATTGAATAAAAGTGGGAAAGAACAAATGATCATCTCAATAGATGCAGAAAATCTTACAACAAAGTTCAACCCAGTTTCATGATTTTAAAAAAGCCAACAAAAGAGGAACAGAACTTTATAAAGGGGCAACTACTGGGAAATATAGATAACATCATATTAATGGTGAAAGACCAATGGCATTAGCCCTAATATCAGGAACAAGACAAGGGTACCCACACTCATCATTTTTATTTCACATTTTTTGGAGGTTCTAACCAGGGTATTCAGGCAAGAAAATTAAAAAAAAAACAACACCAATATTGGAAAGGAAGAAGATTAATTATTTCTGTTAGGAGGTGACATGCTCTTATATACAAAAAATCATAATGAATCCAATTTCAAAAAACTAATAGAAGTAAAATAAGGGTTCAGCAAGGTACAGGGTACAAGATTAATATGAAAAATCAAATTTATTTCTCTATACTAGCTATGATTAAGAAAATAATTCCATTTATGACAAATTTATAACATACTTGGCTATTAATTTAGAAATTGAGAAATAAGTTATTTTCAAACTATAAAACTTTGTTAAAATAAATGAAAGAAGATCTAGATTTCTGAAAATACATACCAAATTATGGACTAGAGGTCTAACTCTGTGAAAATGTCAGTACTAACCAAGTGGATATTCAGATTCAAAGCAATTGCTATGAAAACCTCAACGGGCTTTTTTGTAAAAGTTGATAAGCTGATCCTAAAGTTCATATGCAAATTTAAAGGACATGCAATAGGGGAAACAATCTTGAAAAAGAAAAATAAAACAATTTGGACAATGCACACTTCTATAAAATTTTAATGAAAAGCTAAACTATCAAGCTAATATAGGTTAATATTACATTTATAAATTAAAGGGTTGTAGCCAGATACCCAATATAGAAAGAAAAAATAAATATTTCAGAACATTCATAGGTTAATCTCCATATGGCTGTGAATTATGAGTACAGAATCTCTCCAGGGATCTGAAACATGCAAATTCAGATAAAAATGAGAAACAATTTTGTAAATATTGGAATGGCAGTCGTTAGAAAGCTGAGTTGGCTCATTCATTACTGAAGGGAGTGTAAATAAGCAAAGATATTTCTAAAAATGAAACATTTATTGATCTGGGAATTGGAACAAATTTTTTATTTGTTGATTAGGCATGGATAAATAAAATGTGGTATATACAATGCAGGGAAGTCCAGTTGTTAAAACAACAGAAAACAAATATATTTCAGCAAATTTCACTGATCCTTTGGTTTAAACAAAAAAAAAAGAATCATCTTTATTTCAGAGCAAGCGTACAAACAAGACAACATGAAATCCATATTCAATATGAAATAAGCCTATGTAGCTAACGTATTTGTAGCAGAACTATTTTAGTTTTTGTCCAAATGGGGTCCAAATCATGAGTGTCATAGTTTATTAAATTCAAAAATTAATCATTAGAATCATTCAAGGTTATATATCTGGACATTCTGAAATTGTAAACACCTTTTATTCCAAAATATAATTTATCCACCAAACCGGAATGATAATATTTAAATATGTAATCAATTTGATATTACATAAATAAAATGGTTTTAAGCAGTGCTTTTTTATTTTTTTATTTTTTTAATTTGGAAGAAGTTTTAGATGACAAAAATGATGCATCAAAAATATAGGGGGATTCCCATATACCCTCCCCACCCCTCTCACACTTCTTTTCTATAACAATATCTTTCATTAGTGTGGTATGTTTGCTACAATTGATGAACACATATTGATGTATTGCTACTAACAATGGTCAATAGTTTGCATTATAGTTTACCCTTTGCACTGCACTTTTTTATAGGTTTTCACAAAATGTATAATGGCCTGTATCCATCCTTGTGATGTCAATGGGAACAATTCCAATGTCCCCAAAATATTCCTTGTTACACCTATTCTTCATTTTCTCTCACCTCAGAACCTCTGGTGACCACTGCCTATACATCAATGATACAAGTTCTTTCATTACTGTAACAGAATAATAAGTCTTCTTTAGCCCATAGTTGCATTCCCCAATTATATTTATTCATTCCTCAATCTTGAGCATTTTGAGATTGTGATGCCCACTCTGTTTCTGATTGACAGGGGACTTAGACCCCATTGTGTTTTTAGATGGAACTGTTTTGCTTGCAGTTATAGATACTCTCTGTTTTTAGGGGATGGGCATTGTCCATCATCATCCCTTTGTTAGATGTTCTGGGAGAGTCTGATGAACTGGAGTGTAGGTGTTGCAACTATGCTGAGATTCAGGGCTCAACCGGCATATGAATAGACCAAAGACTTAAGTCTCTAAGACATATAATTAATGAATATAGTGTTAATTATACGTTCATATAAAAGGAGCAAAAGAGTCATGTGTAGGGAAATTATAAATGACTCTAATTCTGTTACACTGAGGAATATATATTCCATGGTAAGACCCACTGACAGGGTTCCAAATTGCTGAGATTGTCTGCCCTACTTACAGTGACTACGTGTCTCTAGAGCCCTTGGGAACACCCCTGCTTGAGACACTGTTTACTGTGGCAATCAATGAGATCATCATGAGACGTTCATAAGTGTAACCTCTGGAATGAACTCGCAACTCACTTTGAAATCTCTTAGGTATAATAACTCATATGTATTTAATATTTCCCTTATTTGGTCAAGGTCTTTATCCAAATGGATTGCTAGTTGGTGTTTGGTAATAATCCATTGATGCCAGGAAGGCCTATACCCTGGATTCATGCCCCACACCAGAGGGAAGGTATTGAGTCTATATGTTGATTTTGGCTTAGAAAGAGGCCACATTTGAGCAACAAGGAGGTTTTCAGGAGGTAACTCTTAAGAAATATATAATACTTGGTTAAGGTTCAGTTTCACAAGAACAAAATTCATAAGTACAACCACTAATGTCACAGACCTGTTGTATTGGTCTGCCCTTCATCATTAGGCACTGCCCATTTATTGTATGGATTTTTGCTGCTCTTTTAGAGAATGTAGCAGGACTTCCCAGGATGGGCATTTAACATGCTTTTGGTCATTGTGTGGGTCTCCACCTACTGAGACAACACCCATGTCCACTTGAAAATATTCATATTCCATAAAGTCATGCCCCAGGTACACCCCTCCCACAAATCCCCCATCATTGATACCCCACATCAGTGATCCTCTCCTACCAAACTTGCAACCCTTCTGCAATCCAAAACCTCCCCCAAAACAAAGCCAAAAAAATAAATGAATAAAAATAATAAAAATTTAAATAATAATGAAACAAATAAAATACAAAAATAAAAACACTAAAATAACTCATTGTGCCTTTCATCACAGTAAAATATGTTCTTTTATATGTAGTGACAATTTCTTCTCTGTGTTCCCTCAGTGTTTTATTTTATTTTTTTCATGTTTTCAAAGTAGCTTTATGTTACAGAAAAGTGACATAGAAAACACAGGGGATTCCCTAATAGCCACCCCCTTACCTTCTCATATTTTCCCCTATTAATAACATCTTAAATAAGTATGGTACACTTGTTACAATTGATGAACAAATATTGAAGCTGTGCTACTAACCATAGTCAATGGTTTACATTATGGATTGCATTTTGTATGGTACGCTTTTATAGGTTTTGAAAAAAATTATAATGCTTTGTATCAGTCCTTGCAAGATCATGCATAACAGTTCCGAAGTCCTAAAAATGCCCTATGTTCCATCTACTCTATTCTTTCCTCCCCCTCCTCTTGGAAATTTTGGTAATCACTATGTTTCAATTTTTGAACAATAAGGTTTATAGTTACAAGCAATAATATTGAGGCCTTGACATATTGGTCTGTTTTCTTTTATTAAGTGTTGCCTATGTTCTTGAGAGTATCTTGCCCTTCTAATCAAGAACATAGCAGGACTCTCCAACATGGGAGTTTATTATTTTCTTGTTTATTGTGTGGGTAAACCCAACTCAGATAACATACTATGACAAGTTAAAAATTTTCATATTCTATAGAAGCATGCCCCATTGTGTCCTATCCCACATATCCTCCCACTGCCAACACCCTGCACCAGCAACCCACCCTTTCCACATTTGTCAAAAGAACATTCCTGCAAATGTAGTTTCAACCACAGACCTACAAATCCCCAGAGATCACCTGCTCCTTCTTCTAGCCCTTGCCCTATTTTGATGAGTAGTTCAACCCAAATCCTGCCCCCTGCTCACCCTCACATTCCAGCATGATCAACCTCACTCACATCACTGTACCATCACCCCTATCCACTGCCAAACCACACCTTCCACCTTATCATAAGTTTTGCCCATATTGAGCATTGGCTCACCACACTGTACTCCCTGTCTGTCTCCTGATGGCTTAATTCCTTGACAAAGTTACCAAGGAATTAAGTTATCCTAAATATACAAACCTGTGCCTGAACCCCTATTCTTTTGCTTTGACATGTTTCTTTCCCCTTCAGTACTATGCTGTATTGTTTATTAAGTTTTGGAGCAGATTAGTGCGTGGATGTGTGCTGGAACTGTAAACACTGTTTAAGTTTATTGATAGAAAATTCTATTTTCTCTCAGGTAAGAATAATGGAATATATGTTAACCTCTATGTTTTCTTCTCCTATCTACTATCATCACTAGCTTCTACTGTACACAACTTTTGAATTCCCTGTATTTCACCACATCACATATTATCAAATTTCTCATTGATAGGAGGTCAGTGCCTAAATTTAGCAACGTTATTACCTTAAAATTATCCTTTGACTCTTGTAAGAGGCCATGCAGAACACTGGCCATTTTTTTCAAGACTACAAGAGAGTATACTCTGTCTCCCTGATATGAGTATCAATTGCTTACTTTCTCCCCACTCCTAATTCTCTGATACATTGGTACTTTGGAATAGATTTCAGGTTGTACATGATGGGTATACCCTTAATACTTGTATTTCCTTTAGTAATTGCCTATTAAAATTGCAGATTTTATGCTCATAGACTGTGTAGGTATCATGAAAAAAAGGCCAGGGTTCAAAGGCTTTCTCTCTCTCTCTCTCTCTCTCTATATATATATATATGCATTTCCTGATATATAATCCAGAAGTAAACATAAACAATAAAAAGCATCTTAAAGTTGAATAAAAAAAGGGATGTGATCATGTATTTGTAGTTAGAGATTTGCATTTTCATCAAAGGTTTTTAATTCAAATAAATATTCATTTTTGAAAGCATTTTATCTTTCTAGATCATTCTTCAATTAAATCAACATGACACATCCACTATTTATCACAGAATACTTAGAATCCAAGTGAAAGTAGGTACAAAATAATAATTCACTTTATTAAAGTAAATCTTTTAATTTTAGATGATTGACAACTGCTAATTTATTTTTATTCCACATAATTTTAAGGAAAAAAAGAAATGCCAAAATTTTAACTCTTTAATAAGAACTTTTAGGACACGTTTATGTCCAATTTTATTCCAATTTGATTTTTGATACATTGCTTCAATAAAAAAAACTTATTTTATGGAACTGAAAGGACCTATTAAATATTCTCCTCAGAGCACTTTTATTTCTCATTTTGCAGACTAAAAATGATGGCGCTTTTGAAGAAGGGCACCATGAAATTAAACAGGGTCATGGGGAGGGATTTGATGGTTGATTCAAGCTCCAACAAGCAAAAAATCCAGAAACGGTAAACAAGATAAAAGTGGCTATCTGAGGATATCAGGCAAGTAAGGTTTTATTCCATGCTTCCATAAAATGCATCTGGAACACATTTGAAAAGATGTTAACATATGAGATAAATAAAATGGCAAAGTACAATAAGACAAGGCAAGAACTTCCTGGAAGGGTCACAGACTCAGAAAATGGCAAAACCTGAGTTGAGATGCTCATGACTTCAGGGATGTCACAGAAATATTGATCAATTATATTGGATGCTGTGAAGGGAAGCCTGAACATGATGCCTGTGTGGATCACTGAATAGATCAGTCCACTGGCCCAGGAACCGCTTTCTGCCTGCATGTATAGACACAGGGTGATGGTGCCCTCATAATCAGAGGGTAGCAAATTGAAACATAGCTGTCACAGGACATCACCATGAGGAATCTAAACTCTGTGAAAGCAAAGAAGACAACTAGGAAAATCTGAGCAGCACATTGTTGGAGAGAAATCAAATTGCTGCCAGTCAGGAAATTTACAATAGTTTTGGGAAGAGTTACTGTGATGTAACCAAAATCTATCAAGGATAAGTCACCTATAAGGAAGTAATTGGAAAGTGAAGCTGCTGGTCTGTCATAATAGTAGTAATGATCAGAAGATTTCCAGACAGGACTCTTAGGAAAGCCATTGATAACAGCAGATGTTGTACACTTGGAGCTCCCTGGAGCTTGATAATTCCATGAGGGAGAATTTTATGATGATGGTGAGATTGTCCATATCTATCAATATGAAGCAGTGCTCCTGGAAGTCAAAGTATAGTTATTATATAAATAAAAACAAAATGGAGATAATTTCCTGACTCTCTTCATATAAAATGAAACCCTATCATAAATTGGTATGCTGCATTACAAAACCTACTCATCTCATATATGTTATATGTTTTATGATATGTGCATGCTTAATTAGTAAACAACAAAATAAAGAATCAAGATATAGGGAAACATAAAGTGATGATAAACTTGAGGGCTATCACTAATCCTTGGTTAATTTAGAATTTTGTCCAGGGTGATTTAAAAATCAAATAAATCGGTAAAGGGAAATGCAATAAGATAAAATCACATGCATATCTGAGAGAGAGATAAGAGATTGCTCTTCTTTCACATAACTTATCTTATGTGGCACACTCAGTAAAGTCCATTAACAGGACCCATTATTTCACTTAATTAATGATGCACCAGAGATTTACTTCTCAGAGAAGTTGATATTTGTTCTCAACCACATGAAGAAATGTGCACTGTGCTTCTCTAGTATGCTTGGTAGTTTTATTTTGGAGGACGGTGGCATACTTATACCTCTGTCAAGCCTTGATGAGAAAAAGTAATTGTAAATTACAGTAAAGATGATAGTTCTCTGAAGTCTTATTTTCCATAGACATTTTGACCAATTCCTTGATATTAATCAGATTAATTATACTGACACAAAGCTAATAGAGGTATTATAACATTGAGAAAGTACAAGTTCCCAAAAGTGGTTCCTGGTTTATTGTTGGCTTAATGATATTTCAAAGTTCCTGTCTCATAACAATAGGGTCACATCACTCCAGGGAAAAATTATACATGTATAACTTTTAAGGTTAATTAAATACATCTACAAAATATAGATTGTAAAGTGAAGTAAAACAAAATCTAAATGCTTATCATTCTCAGTCCTAAAGCAAATTAACCAAAAGTATCTGTAACCCTCATTGCTGCAAAATTTATGCAATAAGTTTGAAAACTGACAACACAGAATGTAAAATGATAATGAGTATTTCAGAACCATGTATGCTCCAAATCTAAAGTTTAGAACAGTCCCTGACTCTCTGTTGACTCATAAAAGTATAGTGAAGAAAGAAGGCAAAATGGCAAAATGTTGAGACAATCATGAGACTATTACCAGGAAACATATTCAAAACCTCGGGGATAAATTTGGGAAAAATAAAGTCCTCAGAGCTGTACACCACAAAGGAATAGATAGGAGCCCAGGACTTGAGTATTTATCTAGTAATGGTTCTCAGTGTGATCTGCCAAGACATCCTCACAATCACTGTCAACATTTTGAGATGCAAACTCTCTGACTCCTCTCTTTTCATGTTGAATCAGAAGATGGTAGAGAGTTGGTCCTAGGAATCTATATTTTATCAAGCCATATAGATGATCCCTGGATAGTGTTCTGGAAACTGATTTGATTGGAAAGAACAAATCAAGCTCCTGTTAATATAAAATACCTATAATGAGGGATTCTCAATCTATTACAATGATTGATTGAGATGGCAGAAAAGATAATCCCCTACAATAATTCTGCTTATCCACAATTCAGTTCTACTCTCTTTCACTGAGATGTATTCTCTTCAGATAATGACAGTTGCTAAGATGTCAAAATTGATGCTCAAGTGAAGGAAGAATAAATGGTTACTAAGGAGGAGATTAGGGAGTCAAGAAAAATGCATACTCATTGAAGTTTTGGAAGGTCTAAGCATACCTGCCAATTTAAAAGAGAAACAAAAAAGTGATGATAACCTTGAATGCTAAGATAACCTTGAATCCTTGATCAATTTAAAGGAGCAAATTCAGAAAAGACTGCATGAAATGACAATGTAATGAAGCAGGCTAATTTAAGGAGTGAGAAGACAAATCGAAAACCTGGCAGAAAAACAGGGCCATGAAACACATGGTCATGGAATTCCTCCTGGACATCCCAAGGAAAAGACCCCACAAGAAGGCTGCTGGAAGAATCCCACAAGACCCCCCACCCCATTTATAATGAGATTTCATCTGGGATCAAGGAAAAGCCCCAGATATTCTCAAGGAGTTTTATTCATTGCCCCCCTGGGGAAATGGACTGGTGGGATAATCAATTAAAACAGCAAACAACTGGAAACTCTCAACTGAATATTATCAAGGGGAAGGAATAATTAATGGTTTAAAAATTAGCCACACAATTAGAAAACTCCCTTCCTTCTGTGCCTGAACCAGTCTGCCAGTACCCCTGAGGACCTGTCATTTTCCGCCATTTCTCTTCCTTCTCTGATTTCCTTAATAAACTACTGGCTGAAATAAACTGGCATGTTCTTAAATTATTTTATGTAACATAGCCAAAAAACTAGAGGAATCCAGTAACAGTACTATTTCAGATATATTTAAGGGATATTCGGAAATCTAGTAAGCAAAATTATATAGGATGGTGGAGAAAAGTAAGGTGGAGAAAAAAATAGAATATCTAAGAGTTTTTCATAGCTTAAAAACTATGCTAATTTATTTTGTTAATTTTTAAAAATATATTATTTAATTTCAGTTATTTTATTTTATTTTTTGGCACCCTTGTCTGTTTGCTCATTGTTTGCAAATTGTCTGCTTGTTGTTTATTTTTTGCTCATCATCTGTTTCTTGTTTTTGTCTATTGTTTTTACTCATTTTCTCTTTGTTGTTTTTTGTTTTTTGTTTTCATTAGGAGGCACCAGGAACCAAACCCGGGATCTCCCATGAGGGAAGTGGGCACTTGACTGCTTGAGCCACAACTGCTCCGTGCTCTCTTTGTTTTTGCTCATTTTCTTCTAGGTGTCTGCTCATTGTTTTATTTTTTTTAATTTTTTATTGTGGGTAAAAATCTAATTTTTCACAATACAAATCAATATTTGTAAAATGATATATAAATATATGTGCATATATGTGCATTTGCTTGCATAAATGTTATTTTTATATATATTTTAAAATATGCTTAGATTACATAAATGTTACACAAAAATTACATGGATTCCCATGTTCCCCAACTCCCACACCTCCCATAACATCCCACATAAACATCTTTCATTAGTGTGGCACATCACCTACAATGGCTATACACATCCTGGGGCTTTGCCACTAAGCATGGACCATAGTTCACATTGTAGACCACACTCTCTCCCACACAGTTCTGCATGGTATATGCTGATGTAAAATGGCCTATATCTGTCATTGTAATGACACTCAGGATAATACCCAAGTCCTGAGAAAGTCCCTGTATTACAACTGCTTTTTCCTTCCCTGCCTTGAAAGCGTCTAGTGACCACTGGCTCCACCTCACTATTATAATTTCTTCCATTGATTGAATCACAATATGTCTAGAACAGAATACCATTAAGTCCACTCTAGTCCATAGCTCTTCCCCCAATCCTGAGGAGTTTGGGATGGTGATGTTCACTCCTCCTCCAAGTGAAAGCAGGCTTATATCCCATGGATATGGTGGATGGGATTATCCTGCCTGCAGCTCCAGGCTCTCTCCATTTCCTGGGATGGCTGCTGTCCATCATTGTCTCCTCACCAGGTGACTTAGGTAAGTCCATTGAGCTGCAGAGTAGGAGTTGCAACTCCACCAAGATTCCAGGCACAGCTGGCACATGGGCAGGCCAGAGGCTCCAGTTTCTGGAAGTACACCTATGAACTCCAGCACCACATATAGGTTTGAATAGAAGGGACTGATGGACCATGTGCAGGGAGGACTTATGTGAGTTCAGCTCTGTCACTCTCAGGGGCACAGATTCCAAAGTAGAGCCCACTGATAAGGCATCAAACTCTGGAGATACCCCTCCTTATATAAGATCTGGGTTTCTCCAGAGCCCTCAGGAGCCCCTTTGTGTGGGGTGATATCCACTTTTGTGCTCTATGAGATCCTACTGAGGTGTACTTAAGCGGTACCTCTGGGATGACCTCCCAACTCACCTTGAAGTCTCTTAGCCACATGAACTTCATTTGTCTTTACCTTTTCCCCCTTTTATTCAAAGTCTTTTTCCAGTTGTATTTCCAGTTGGCACTTGGTATTAATCCCTTGTTGCCAGGGAGGCTTAGTCCCAGAGGTCATGTCCCACACTAGGGGGAAGATAATGCATTTATATACAGAGTTTGGCTTAGAGAGAGGCCACATTTGAGAAACAAGGAAGCTCTTAGGTGGCAATCCTTAGGCACCCCACAACAGTAGGCTAAGTTTCAATTACAAGAGCAAAGTCTTATAAGGCTAGTCATCAATAACAAGAACCCATCAGTGGGCGATCCTCTTTTGCCAGACACTGCCCCTGCAGTCAGGGGACTGTTGCTGGTCCCTTGGAGAATGTGCCAGAGCTTTCCAGACTGGGAATTCAGTATTCTCTCATTAATTAAGTGGTTGTCTACCGACCGTGACCAGGCCCCATCCCTTGATCATTTGAACAACTTTATATAACTTTCATGTATATTCAGATGAACTTCCTCCCATGAATCTCCCATCCCAGACATCCCCCACCAATGATCCTCTGCAGCCACAATTGTAATCCTTCTGTGATCTAAACCTTCCTTGAAGATGAAGCCCATATAATAACCAAATACAATTAATAGGAAAATGAAATAATAATGAAAGAGATAAAATATATGGAAACTCAGAAAAAAGAAAAAACCTAAAATTAAAATATTATTAATGGATTGTGGCATTCATAAAATGGGAAAAAACAAAAAAAAAATTTTATTATTATTTTTTTACTTTTATCACTGCATTATTGGGTGTCTAGTCTGTGCCGTGGCACCTTCCCCCTCTCATTCCCCAGTTTCTCCCAAATTTTCATTTAATTTTCAAAGAAGTTTTAAGTCACAACAAATTCACACACAGAATACTAGAGACTCTTATATACCCAAACTCCTTTCCCTTTCCTCACCCCATATTAAAACCTTTTTTATGTGGATGGTAGCATTGTTAAAACTGTTATACAGATAGTGAAACATAGCTACTAAACATTGTCAATGGTTTAAAGTATAGTTTACAATTTAGACATACAGTTTAATAATTTTTGATGATATTTACCATATCCTGTGTCCATTACTGTAAGGTAATGAAAAACATTTCCCATGACCACTAAATACCCCCTGTTTGATCTTTTCTGTTCCTTCCTCCCCATCCCCCTGGGGCACATGACTCCCCCCTGTCTTGACTCATTGGATGACAAGATTCATAATTATATGCCCTGGGTATTCTAACCTGCCCTTTCTGATCTACCCGCTTGTCAACCCTGCACCACCAAACCCAGTAATATCACTACCCACCTGTCCTATCCTTCAGTATGCAACTATACTTTATCACTTTACCATAGATTATGTCCATATGGGTGATGGCTCACAACCTACTCTTCTCTTTCTCTCCCTTGTTAACCATCTTTCAGACAATGTTTCTCAGAGACTGCTCACTTTCCTCAATTCAAATCAGTGAGGTCATATACCATTCCTCTTTCAATGCCTGGCTTGCTTCACTCAACATAAGGTCTTCAAGATTCATCCATGTTATTCTGTGTGTTAGCACTTTATTCCTTCTTACAGCTGAGTAATATTCCATTGTATGTATGTACCACATTTTGTTTATCCATTCATCTGTTGATGGGCACCGGGGCTGATTCCAACTTTTGGCAATTGTGAACAATGCCGCTATAAACATTGTTGTGCATATATCTGTTCATGTCTTTGCTTTCAATTCTTCTAGGTATATATCCAGCAGTGGAATCACTGGATCATATGGAAGATCTATTGTTAGTTTTCTGAGGAACTGAAAAACTGTCTGTTCATTGTTTGTTTTCTTTAGGTGGCACCATGAACCAAACCCAGTAGCTCCCATGCGGGAAGCAGGCACTCAACTGCTTGAGCCACATCTGCTCCCTATGCTAATTTAATTTTTTCCTTTTAAAAATAATTTTTATTGAAGTATATCATTCATACATAAAAATGCACAATATGCTAATTTAGTTTTAAAAGCAGCTTTATTTCTGCCATGACCTCACAATTTCCTTGTGGAAATGAACAGACAAGGAAAATTAACATTTCATGTGAGCTGTTTTAGATAACAATTGTGGCTGCAGATTTCTCCTTGATCCATTAAAGTATCTCTGCTTAAGCACACTGTTCAAAGTTACTTTACTGTGGAGAGTGGCAGATGACCTCTGCTAAACTTATTCCTCTGGAATGTAGTTCCTTTAGTCTCCTTCACAGCAAAAGCTTTCTGATAACATTTAAAAATATGCCATTCTTGTTATTTGTTGGTTCCAACCCTACTACTGAAGAGCATGGGTTTGGTCTGCTGCAAGACAAAAGAATTCACCTGACACTGAGTCAGACATAAGCTTTATTTGGGCTTATGGACAGGAAAGAGTCTCCAGTGATGGCAGTTTGGAGAATGAAGGTAGGGCTCCACAATGAGACAGAAAAATGATGAGTGATATAAAGGGTTTCAGAACAAAGACATTTCTTAGGATACAAGAGCAGAGTTTCTGCTAGGAACTTGTGATGTGTACATATGGGGTCTGGTGATGTTACAACAGTAATGAAATTTTCTGCTCTGAGATTATGGTTTATGATACCATTTATACATCCTTTCACCTTCAGGGAGGGTTGTTAACCTCTAACTTAAGTAAAAGTCATGCAGGTGGCCATGTGTTGAGGGCTTAGAGGGCACATGGGCCCTGTGTGCCCACAATCTACCCCATGCAGTATTCTACATTGACCATAGGACAAACATTGCACCCACATTGCCCTGCAACAGTATAAAAGGCAACAGAATAATAGGAGTCCTCCACCAAAAGCTAATAGATCCATAAAAATATGTCTCCTGGGTCGAGAAGGTAATTAAACCAATCAGATAACTAATTTATCAATGTGCTGTATGTGCTCTTGCATATGATTTAGATCTTGTGAAATATAATGAGAGTGATCAGGAATAGATACACAGCATTGAACAGTAATGCAGGTATAGGTCCCACCTTGTGCACCAGTCAGAATATCTAAAGTCAACCTATTTTGTAAAACTACCTTTCATAGTTGGGTAGTTTCTTTGCTTAGCAAGGAAATTGCTACTTTGATGTAATAAAGAGCTTGAGCAGTATGATTGGCTAAAGCTGTTATATGTTTTTCAGTGACATTTGCAGCACCACTTGGCACAAAAACACAATGGGTAGAACCACCAGGAGGCATGCTTTATGCTATATTTAACCTTGCTCATCTCCCAATTACTAGGAGTATTGTTTAATGAATAATATAGGGTGGCAGGGACATAGGGCTGTCCCCACATGCATTGTCTGGTCCACTTATGGGGCAAAAATGGCCATAGGCCCTAGCAAATGAATGGTAAGAGCACTGCTATTGGAAAAGTCTATTATTTTCATGTTTAATAGTAAAATTACACAACTCAAGGGTCTATCACCCCACATCTCAGATTCCATCTTGTCATTCCATGCAGATAGGTGATGCAATCTAGGGTGACAGGCTCAGCCATTAGCGATCCTAAACCATCATATAAAGCCTATTCTAATAAAGACCTGGGATTATTCAAGTTTTCCATTACAAAGGAAAAATATTACTATGGACTCATTGAAAGACAGAAGCTAGATTTCAGTCTTAAATTAGGTCTTGTTTCAAACTTGTCAATAGGTCATATTCTGCCATGCCAGCAAGGTGTTTCATGCTGTCTAATTTGCAGGAGTTACAGTCCAAAGGAAGGCCAGTATCACACGATGAATGGTAAGTCTATACAAACCCAACATTAGGTTTGATTGTGGGCACATGTTACTGCTGAAGCCCACTGTATAAAGCTTTGGCTAGGGCACTACAGGTGAAAAGAAAGATGTTTATGGGCATCAATAAGGGACAGAATATGTTGGTCTAACAGTATACAGGCAACATTTCCATTAGCAGATAACAAAGTCCCAGGTAAGGGAGTCCTATGAGGAGGCTATCAATACCATATATTTTCTCCCAATAATTCTCTGAGTTTTCTACACTGACATCAAAAACTAGTTTAGTGATAAAGAGAGTCCACATAGACATGTATAGGACCCAAAATGGAATAGGAGACCCCATATTATTAATAATGATTTTTAACCGCAATTTTGTATAAATTGTGGTCTCAAAACAATTTTTCAATGGCTCTTTTTTCCCCAAGGGCTTAAGATTCCCCACCAGCAAGACTGCAACGGCTAGTACCATGTTCAAAGGGCCTCATCTTCCCTAGTTTCTATAGTTTAAGGCATAGGTAATAACGGATCATTATTACTTCCCCTTTTGAACTATAGAGCAGCTGGACCTTTAACTAAAAATCTCAATGCCTTCATAGTTCCTCCTGTTATCATTTCAAATGGAGAAGGGGCTGAAGCCCACAGTGCTGAGTTTAATGGGCCAAGGCAAGATACAGCCTCTTAGTCCATTGTTGTAAAGATCCCTTATCACCTTTTATTTGTTCCTTTAAAAGGCCATTCATCCTTTCTATAAGGCCTAAAATGGTGGGGTTATAGGGTAAATGGAAAGTCAAAGCAGTATTTGGTCCATGCCCACGACTGTGAGGTGACTGGAAAATGGAGTTCCTTGGTCACTGTCAATTTAAAAGTAAGTAGGTCACTTACTTTTTCTAAGCAGTGAATAGTAGCCTCCTGGTTGGCCTTTCCTACTGGGAAGGCCAACAAGAGTCCCATGGCAATGTCTGAGGCAGTGAAATCCTAGTTTGCCCCTTCTGTGACCAGGAGGGGTCTGATATAAACCACTTGCCATCATGTTACTGTGGTCTGTTCTCAGCCAATATGTCCTATCTGGTGAGGTAGTTGCTATGGTCACCAAAGTGAGCTTCATGGACACTTGTGGATGATGTCCATGAGCTGCTGGTGACAGACAGCTAGAACTGCTGGGCTATGCACCACAGGATCTGGTAATCAACATATTTGGTTTTTTTGTGAAGCCATTCTGCCACTTCTTGGGTCTCAGTGGTATGGCTGAGGACCTTCACAAAGGCATCTGCCTCAACATTCCCAAAAGAAGTGTTAGAGGAGTAGGCAGGGACATGATAGACAATTATTTGTCATTGCTGTAAAGTGTCCCAGATATCCCTCCATAGATCTATCCTCCACAGAGGGTGGCTCACCACAGTCAATTGTTCTTGTTTCCAAGTTGTCAGCCAGGTGGTAAGGCCTTTGTATACTGCAAAACTATCAGTACAGATGTTAATGTGTTCCTGTGCTCAAGTACTATAACCATCCACACAGCTCCTAATTCAGCCCATTGACTGCTTTGCAGGGTGTCCATTTCACACCAAATAATTTCAGTGCTGGGCTGCACAGCCACAGCCATCCATGGGGGAGACTGTACACTAGCTGAACTGTCTGTATATGCCTTCTCTGGAAGTTTTCCTACATCTTTTTTAGTGGGCACTTCAATGACCACCTTAGAGGTTGTAATTTTGACCAAAGAATCTTCCATGTAAGACGCTGGGCCTAGGATCTCATTCATTTCAGTACTTGAAAGGCTAATTTTGAAGACACTGTGCTGCAACAGGTAAGCTTTACACTTTATTAAGGTACTTAATTGTGAACTTCCAGAGTAAGGTTTGTTCTCAGTATCTGCAATCCACCCCTGCTTAGAGATGGCAGTCTTCAGGGTGACCAGACATTTTAGGGTCAAACCTTCTAATTGCAACAAGTTGCATGCTGCACATAGCTACTTCTCTAAAGGGTCATATCATAATTCAGTTCATTTCCATGGGTACGCACTTAGAATGTTACCTTTGCAAGAAATTACACCCAAAGCCAATATTGTTATTGCCACATCCAATTCACAGGGTATGTCAGGGTGTACCCCCTTAGTGCTTAAGCCTGTGCATGACCTTTTCTGATTAGGATATACAATGGTTTCAATATTTGAGTTAAACGAGGGATTTAGAATCTCTACTACCCCAACAACTCCAAAAAGGCCAAAGCTGTGTTGTGGGAAATCATAGTACTTTATTGATTACAGAGAAGGTATTGCTTTTGTCTTACCCAAACAAGCAACATGCAAGAATTTGACAGAGCAACTAGGGGCTTGCAGCTTGTCCTGATTGATTGCCCACCCCCAGCCTCAGTATAAGATACTATTGTCTCTGATGCTTCTTTTAATTCTAAAAGAGAATTACTGGTTAATGTCATATCATCAATATAATGGAATGGGTTACAGTCATAGGTTTCCTCCACATTGCCAAATCCTTTGGCAAGAGGCTATGATAGATGGTCAGCGTATGCACATGGCTTTGGGGAAGCACTGTAAAAGTCCACTGTGGCCTCCCCATGTGAAGGCAAATGCAGGCTAGCTTGACTTGCCTAAGGAGATCCTAAGAATAGCATTAGCAAGATCTAAAACAAACTGATAGTGATATAATTGGGTAATAATTTCTTGCAATAAACAAGCAATGTTTGGGACCCCTGCATACAGTACTGGTGTTACTTTATTTAATTCATGATAGTCTACTGTCATGTGCATGTTCCATTAGGCCATAGAGGACTATTGAAGAGATTACGGGTAGTTATTATTATCCCTACCCTTTTTATTCCTTTATTGTAGCAGTAATTTCTTGGAGCTCTCCCAGGAGTTTATACTGTTTTGGTTACACAAATCTTTGGAGCAAGGGCACCTTCACTGGGGACTATTAAGTTTATCCCTTAGCACTGCATTGATTACTCTTCATTGGAGGTAGAATTCTCCTATGGTAGTCTGTAATGTGGCATTCTGGAGAATTTCAATTCCTAAAATAAATTTGGGTATAGGAGAAATGTACACCATATACCTTTAGGAAGGTAATCATTCAATTTGTAAAACTAAATTTTGTTGCTTACCATAAAATGATTTTCCTCCATAGCCATCTATAGCCAGCACAGGCCTATGGAATCATGCTACATTGCCATGGATTACAGTACATTCAGCCCCCGTATCTACTAAGGTTAATAATCTTTGTTGATTAGTAGGGGACCAATAACTATTTAACTCTACATGTGGCCTTTGGTCCCTGTGGTTCCCAGTTATTGTTCTCACCTTGGGATCTTGACTCTTCCCCTATGTTAGATGGAAGGGTGTTTTTCAGGCTTCTGCTGGGGAGTGGAAGTGTCCTGGGGCTGGGGCAAAAGCATTTTTCCTATTTTCACTTCTTCTTCACCATTCTGAGGAGATAGTTTCATAAGTCCCTTGTCCTTAAGGAGCTTGCCCCACAGTCTCACTAAAACCACATTGGGATGTCTATCTATTGTTTCTAGCTCAGTGCCTGAAGAAATAAGATCTACCTACATTTGCTTGTACCACATATGATTAGGACCATCATGTCTTTGGGGTGTCTTCCCTCCTGCCCAGACCCCAAATCCCTTTCTCCACAGCCTTTCTGATTCCCCTAAGTCTGCTACAGACTGTGCAACTTGCAACACAGATTGCCCTACCAGAGGTACATAATAATGGTTGGGAGTGGTATGTAGCACAGTATCTTTCATTCCTTCTGTAAAAATTTTGGTGACAGACCCTACACAATTGGCAGCATAAATGGCATGCTTCATCCCCAATCCCCATAAAACATCTTTTAATTCTTCCATAGATTTCCAAGGAGGGTTGGCATTGGGTATATCCCCTTCCTTAGGTCATGCAGCCTTGCACTCATTAACCAGCCATATCAATATCAATGCTGTTTTGTTTTCACTAGAGGCAGTATATAATGCTGACATAGAGTACTGTGAGTGGTAATGGATACCAATTTATTCATTTCCACCCCAGATATTACAACTACTTCAAATCCAATATCCCATAATCTTAGAAACCAGTAAGGCAGGGACACTCTAGATCTCTGCCTGCATATTTGCCACAAATTGCCCAACTCAGCAGTGATAAAGTCCCTCATGGTTATATGTAACTTCTACTCGGAGTGGTGATTGGAAATATTGGACCCCAGGGTGTTGTATTATATGTTCTGTTGTATTATATAGCACATCCTTGTGAACTCCTCATCTTTTTCCACTTCTCATTCCTTTTCTTTTTCCCCATCTGAGGAGGAATCCATAGGATCCCATGCCTAAAGTTCCCAACCAGGGGTAGATAAAATCTTCCATATTTGATCCTGAGGTTGGCTGTGGCCCCTAGCTCAAGCATATCTACAAGCCAGGGTTGCTAACTAATCATAAACTCATTAAAGATGATCCATTATGGAATCCTTCATTTCTGCCTATGATAGGCATATATTCATATCTAGCTTTAACTTTTCTTCTAAGCAGCACATAGAGGTTTTTGCCACTTATTCTGCCTCTGTAGCCATCTGCAAGTCTCCTAACAAGGGCCATGCTATAGCCTCTGCTATTTGGTGGTCTCTATTCTTATTTAAGTGCAGCTGTTCTACTACATGTTATAACAGAGCGGTATACCTGCCAGAGACTTTAGAGCATCTTGGTGGTCCCTATTTGTCTAGGAGGGCAGTTACTCCTCCCCACATAGATGTTATAGGCAAACTTCAGATTTCCCCCAATGATTCTCCTTCCCCTGAGCTCATGCATATGATAGGCTCTCCCTCCATCTCCTGGATGGCACACCAATTATTCCAAACCAACTCCTGAAGGGCACAGGACAAAATATGCATCTGACACTGAGACAGATATAAGATTTATTTGAACTTAGGGACAGAAGAGAGTCTATGGTGTCGATGGTCTGAAGGATGAAGGTAGCACTCCACAAAGAGACAGAAATGAAGGGTGATATAAGACATTTCAGGAAAAATACATTACATAGGGTATGAGAACAAAGTTTCTGCTTTGGTCCTGTGATGTGCATATATGTAGTCTCGTGATGTTATCACAAGAATGAAGTTTTTTTTGCTTTGAGGACTGTAGCAGTTTGATATTACTTATGAATTCCAAAAAAATGATATTGAATATGTTTCTAAGCTGGTCTGCTCATCTGGGTGTGATACTCTTTGATTGTATTAAATTCAAAGATTTTTTTCCATTTGCTTGATTATGTTTAGATTAGAAATTTGATTCAACCATGTCATTAGGGTAGGTAGGCTTGTGTCTCTGTCCCCTTGGTGGACACTCACCCAAGGAGAACAAAGGAGAAGATACAGAGGAATAGAGAGAGCTCCATAGACATGAAAGAGGAGAGAACTTGTCAGCTTTTATCCTGCAGCACTGGGGAAGAGAGATGAGATAGTGGAATGATAATTTACAGCTGACTTTGTGACGAGAACAGAGAAGCTGAACCCTGAAAGAAATGAGCTTTCCAGCTTACAGATAAAATTGGAAGAAGATGGATCCTCCTTAAGAGGAAAAAGAAAGGCTGAAACCTCACAAGTATCAGCAGCCATCTTGCTGAAACACATGGCAACAGACATTTGGTAAGAAAGTACCTCTTATGATACCTTGAGTTGGACTCTTTAAGGCCTTGTAACTAAGCTCCTATCCCAAATAAATACTCCTTATAAAAACCAACAGATTACTGGTACTTTGCATAAGCACCCCTTTGGCTGACTAATACAAGGATATTATGGTTTACAATACCATTGATATATCACTTCCCTTCAAGGGAGTGTAAACTTTAACTTATGTTTCGTCAGGCAGGCAGCTACATGCTGAGGGCATGAGGGAGCTGGGCCCTGTGTCCCCACACTATATCTTCTAGTTGTTGTACTGTTATTAATGCTTCATAATTATTGCTTATGTATATAAACTACCATTTTCACATTCATAACAAATCATTGTCCATTTTATGTGTATCAGCATAAAACATGATTATGAATTTCAAGTGATTGGTAAGATTTCATTGTAAAGTCTATAATAAAACTTTAAATTAAGGTTGATATAGAATACCTTCTAATATTTGAAAGAGAATATTGAGTTATTAACAGTTAATTTGATGGCATGAGTTGTTCAGGCTTCTTTCAATGATAGGGTTATTAAATCAAATGGCACCAACTTAGCCATATCATCATTGACTATGTTCAAAGTCAAGGATTTTATATATATTACTGGAAGCAAACAATGGGCTCTTGAGGCACAGGCCTACACAATTATTGAGCATAGAAACACATTTGACTAAGTATAGCAACCCAAAATGAATTAGTATTCATCCCTACATAGCTATCTCGTGATAAAACTAAATAGTTCAAAAATTTCAGACTGATCTCATTCTTATATCTTTACAGTTGTTTTCTTAAATTATTTTTGCATCTAATCGAGATCATTACCATGTCATTTCCAATGAGGAGTGATGCATCATAACAGTTCATATTTTGGCAAATTTGTTAAAATATCCAACTTTTTATCAGAGGGGGAAATTTCTTAACTATTCAATTTTCGGCAAAATGTCAATATATTAGACTTCTATTTTGTATTATATCTCTATGTAGCTAATGTAGTAACATGAGATGTGAGGACCTTTTTTTAAGGAAAAGAGGTGTTCTACATCTTCTAAATCCAAGTAATAAGAATAGAACCTCTGAGAAATCAGGGATGGGACCTGCTATGACCATCAACATATGTCCTTTGTCTAGGCTTCACATGCTAGAGGATGGAAATCTGTTCACATGATTTCTGCATGGCCCCAACTCTTTGGCATGGTAAAGAACCACATTGATATTTGGAAATAAGGACATAGAAAACTTTCATGGTAATTATTTTATGAAATACAGCATGTTAATGTTTTCTCAAAATACAAGAGACATTAGCAGCTTATAAATAGCTTGTTGTTGGATACACAACTAGCATATGATGCATTCCAGCCTCCAGGAGAATAAAGTTTTTGAGTCAGCTTTACTTAGAATTTGAAACTGAGTACATTGTTATAATTTTTTGGGCAAAATCAATCATTGATAAAACATGGGTTCATTGGGAGATGCCCTTTAGTGATAACAGGGAGTGGAAAAAATACTGAATTCCTTCCACTGCCAAGAGTGTTATATACTTACAGTTCATAGCTGATTGCCTTCCAATCTGCCTTCAGCTATAACTCATCTTTAGAGTCAGATTGACAACAGAGATTGGCTGTAAAGGGTGACCAAAATCCAGCCATTGCAGGTTTTGGAATGAATTCTATGTGGAGAATATTTATTCTGCTTAAGAATCTACTTCGCAAATAATATGCAGCTTCCAGTGGCTTTATCTAGTGGTCAATGATGACAACAGTGTTTCCACAAACCATAGCTCAACACTGATCAACATTAAGTATGGTATCATCAAACTTACTGGATCATTCCTTTTCTAAGGCCTTGTGGCAGCTATAAATGTCCCTAAGAACACGCTCAAGTTCTGTTATTCACTAGCAGACTCACAGAATTCAGCAAAGCCATTAAATTCATTTTTATGATTTATTACAGCAGAAGGATGGAGATTAAATTTAAATAGGTGCAAAGGACAGGTCCAGAGGAAATCCTGATGCAAGTTCCCATTTGCCCTCTCCCTGTGAAGTCATGCAAAGTGATCTAATTTCTTTCATCAATAATGTGTGATAACACACATGAAGTACTGTCAAACAGGAAAAATCAACAATGCCTTACTGTCCAGAGGTTTGTTTAGGTGTTGGCCTCATAGATATGGCTAATCTTCATCTCCAAACCTCATAAATAACATTGTTAGAACATAATATCAGACATGGTCTAAGGCTTCAGGGTAAACAAAAATAATCCCATCAAGCAGGACATTCTAAGAAGCATGAAGGCTAACTTCTAGGACTCCAGGCCAAAGTCCACAATTTCTTTGGGCAAAGTTAATTTTTAAAAACACAGGCTACACTCTGACCTATGCTAAGACTCTCTGACTACAAACAACAATACTTGTCTGAGATCTATATTTAGTATACCATTTATATAATAGACATAGCAATAATAGCATTATGAATACACCTAAAATGTGGAAGAACCAGTCTGGGGTAGGGATAGATTTAAATTAACTACTCATTAATACAATATAGAAATTACATACATTTTCATAATTTTGTACTACTTTGATAGCTCACTTCTCCCTTAATATACCACTAATTGTATCTTACAATAAACGTGCACAAAAATATTTAGCATAGAAATTTTCTAATGGTTAGGAATTACAACTCTTCCTCAGGCCAGTATTTTCCATGCCACTACAACTTGTTCATCAACATAAGGGTAATCATAAGACATCTTACATAAGATATTTGAATCTTTTGAATAAAAAGGCAAGTATTATACCATATTGTATTATGGTAGTAGATATATCAAGTAAAATAAAGTCACAAGATATTGAGACTTTACTAAAATCCCACTCATTCATTACCATTTCATACAATTCCTCAGCATATTATATGTGGAAATTATATGCCTCCCAAATAAATGCCACTCAGCTATACAGGCTTCCATTCAATCTTGTCAGGTTCCACAAAGCAGGAATGGTTTTGGCGGCATTTGGATTCACACTTTCAGGCATCTTTAAGTGAGCTTAAAGATAATACCTCTTTTTCTGGGTTTCTCATAAGGCATAAATGTAAGAGTGGATATCCCATGTTTGATAACCCATTTTTTCATTCCTTGACCTACAGCTATAATTCCTCTTTATTTCCATTTATCATTAATTTTTACTCAAACTTTTCCATCTTTTAAAGTGATATTAAATTTGTCCACTTTTATGGTCCACATTGCTGGCAGCAATTCTTGTGTAACAGATAACTTGTCCTCAGTCTGCTCCTATCTTATAGGATGGTGATACATATGTAATCAACTAGTTATAGCTCAAACACTAGGCAATAAGTTTCATTGACTGGTAACACATCATTAGCCAAATGGAGTGAATGCACAAGCCAACCATTCAGACCCTGAGGAATTCTGGTATAAATTTTTACATGTTTAGTTACAGTTTTGTTCTTAAAAGTCATCTCTGCTTCTGGCACCATCAATTATAGAGTGACTGCATTAGGTAGTGAAAAAGAATACTGTGGTTATGTGGGGAAAATAGAATGTTGAGAAGATGTGGGGAAGAATTTTATAGCTGAATTAATGTCCTCCCTGTCCTCTTTTCCTAAGATCCCCAAGAATATTGGAGGAATTCACCTAGTTTGGAATCTCCTTTGGGCTCCATAATAGTGAGTGTAAGAACATACCTGTGAAGTTAGGCCGGGCCATCCTGACTCTTATCACCCTGACTTAGACAAGAAATGATTCATTTGTCCATTCTTATTGTCTGTCAAATCATTATCCTGAGGATGTTATGCAACATTTGCCCATTTGATGTAATGGCTTTTCTATTATTAGTATGTTATTCTCTGGTACAATTTTTGTATCATTGTGGGCATATGCACCTATATCATATATGCAAATCCAGCCCAAAGTAAGTACTATTATCAGGACACATTTATAACCACTTGAGGCTACCAAAGGGCTTCTTAAAGGGTTTCCTCTTTCCAATATCTGGAGAATAGTCTAATGCTGTCTATAAAGATGTGATTAATTTGTCTACAACTTTCAAGTAAAATTCAAAACCACTTTTAGAAATACTCAATGTTGGTTACTAAGGGAGACAGCCCTATGGGAATCTCCATCTTCTTTTTTATTAATGCCTTTGGGCTTGAAATATCAAATGCTATTTTGGAGTATGACACAGTCTGGCATAACCCTCCAAGACATATACTTGACAAAATGTCCAATGCTCAAAACAATGAGAAAATACTCAAGGCAGCAAGAGAAAAGAGAACCATCACATACAAGGGAAGCACAATAAGATTAACTGCTGATTTCTTAACTAAAACCATGGAGGCAATAAGACAGTGGTATGACATAGTCAAGGTACTAAAAGAAAAAAAACTTCCAGGCATGAATTCTCTATCCAAGAAAACTGGCATTCAAAAATGATGGAGAGTTCAAAATATTCACAGATAAACTGAAATAAAGAGAGTATGCCAATAAAAACCTTGCACTTCAAGAAATACTAAAGGAAGTTCTACTGGTTGAAAGGAAAAAACATTAGAGGACCTTATCCTAATAGACATAAATAGAATGCAACACGCAAATGCAGCAAGATAAACATTTTTCTCAAGTGCACATGGATCATACTCCATGATAGACCACATATTAGGCTGCAGAACAACTCTCAATGAATTAAAAAAGATTGAGATTATACAAAGCAATTCCTCTGACCACAATATAGTGAAATTAGAAATCACTAAGTGTCAGGGAACCGGATTAGGCACAAAGATATGGAAATTAAGCCACACACTCTTAAACAGTGTGTCAAGAAGGAAATCTCAAGGGAAATCAGTAACTACCTTGAAACGAATGAAAATGACAATACAACATATCAAAACTTATGGGATACAGCCACAGCTGTATTGAGAGGGAAATTTATAGCCATAAATGCATATATTAAAAAAGAAGTAAGAGCTAAAATTGAAAACCTAACTGCACACCTGGAGGAAATGGAAAAACAACAACAAACTTACCCCAAAGGAAGTAGAAAGAAGGAAATAACAAAGGTTACAGGAGGGCTAAATGAAAGTGATAAGAAGAAAGCAGTAGAAAAAATAAACAAACCCAAAAGCTGGTTCTTCTAGAAGATCAGCAAAACTGACAAATCCTTAGGCAGACTAACAAAGAAAAAGAGAGAGTAGATGCAAATACACAAAATAAGGATTGAGGAAGGGGATAACACTACTGATCCCACAGAAATAGAGTATCATGAAAAGATACTTTCAAAAATTATTAGTCAACAAGAATGATACTTTAGAGGAAATGGACAAATTCCTAGAAACTCACAAGCAGCCTATATTGATGAAAGAAGAAATTGATGAACTTAACTGTCCAATTACAAGTAAAGAGATAGACTCAGTCATCAAAAACCTCCCAACTAAGAAAAGCCCAGGACAAGATGGCTTCACAGCTGAATTCTACCAAATATTTTGGAAAGAGCTAACACCAATCTTGCTTAAGCTCTTCAAAAAAATAGAAGTAGAAGCAACATTGGCTAAGTCATTCTATGATGACAAACTTATCCTAATGTGAAAGCCAAGCCAAGATACCACAAGAAAGAAAAATTACAAACTAATTTCTCTAATGAACCTAGATGCTCAAATCCTCAAAAAACACTTGCTAATTGCATTCAACAATGTATCAAAAGAATTATACACAATGACAAAGTGGGTTTCATCCCGGCTATGCAAGGATGGTACAACATAAGAAAATTAATCAATGTAATACACCAAATAAACAGATTGAAAAAAAATCACATGATCATCTCTATAGATGCAGAAAAAGCATTTGACAAAATACAGCACACTTTCCTGATTAAAACACTGCAAAAGATAGGAATAGAAGGAAACTTTCTGAACATGATAAGGGTATATATGAAAAACCCAAAGATAATATCAACTTCAATGGTGAAATCCTAAAAGCCTTCCCTCTAGGATCGGGAACAAGACAAGGATGTCCACAGTCACCACTCCTATTTAACATTGCTTAGAAATACTTTCTCGAGCACTGAGGGAAGAAAAAGATATAAAAGGCATCCATATTGGAAAAAAAGTAAAAATTTCCTTATTTGCAGACAACATGATCCTATATATAGAAAGCCCTGAGAAATCTAAACCAAAGCTTCTAGAACTTATAAAGGAATTCAGTAATGTCACAGGCTATAAGGTCAATGCTCAAAAATCATAGCATATCTTTACATCATAATGAGAAATCTAAGGAGGAAATTCAAAAAATACCATTTACAATAGTAACTAAATGAATCAAACACCTAGTAATAAATTTAAGGAAAGATGTAAAGGATTTATATACAGAAAAGAACACAACACTGTTAAAGGAAATCAAAGAAGACTTAAATAAATGGAAGAATATTCCCTGTTCATAGATAGGAAGACTAAACATCATCAAGATGTCTATCCTAGCCAATCTAATCTATAGATTTAATGCAATCTCAATAAAAATCAACACTATTTTTTAAGGAATTGGAAAAACTAACTACAAAATTTTTTGGAAGTGTAAGAGGTCACAAATCACCAAAGACATATTGAAAAAGAAAAATGAATTTGAAGGGATCATACTACCTGACTTTAAAGCATACTACAAAGCTAAAGTAGTCAAAACTGCATGGTATTGGCATAAAGATAGACATACTGTTCAATGAAACCGAATTGAGAGTTCTGATATAAATCCCCACATATACAGTCATCTGATATTCGACAAGTACACCAAGCCCATTCATTTGGGAGAGAATGGCCTCTTCAACAAGTGGTGCATGGAGAACTGGATATCCATATCTAAAAGAATGAGAGAGGAACACCATTTCATACCTTATATAAAAATCAACTCAAGATGAATCAAAGATCTAAATATAAGAGCCAAGACCATAAAGACCTTCGAAGATAATGTTGGGAAGCATCTACAGGAACTTGTAATAGGAAATGGTTTCATGAATTTCACATTCAAAGCACAAACAGCAAGAGAAAAAATAGATAAACGGGATTTCCTCAAAATTAAAAACTTTTGCACCTCAAAAGACATTATAATGAAAATAAAAATGCAGCCTACCCAATGGGAGAAAATATTTGGAAACAATATATCTGATAGGAACCTAATTTCCTGCATATATAAAGAAATTCTACACCTCAAAAATAAAAAGACAAACAATTCTTTTAAAAAATGGGCAAGTGAACTGAAAAGACACTTCTCCAAGGAAGAAATACAAATGGACAAAAAGCACATGAAAAATTGCTTGACATCGCTAGCTATGGATTAGAGTAGACTTAATGGTATCCTATTATAGACATATTGTGATTCAAGCAATGGAAGAAATGACAACATTAATGTGTGGCAAGTGGCCCTTGGATGCTCTGGGGGCAGGGAGAGGGAAAAGCAGTTGTAATACAGGGACATTTTTTGGGACTTGGGAATTGTCCTGAGTGACAGGCAAAGACAGATATAGGCCATTTTATATCATCATATAACCTGCAGAACTTTATGGGAGAGAGTGTGGTCTACAATGTGACCTATGATCCATGCTTAATGGCAAAGCCCCAGGATGTGTTTATCCATTGCAAGTGATGTGCCACACTAATGAAGGATGTTTATGTTGGAGGTTGTGGGAAGTGTGGGAGGTGGGGCATATGGGAATCCCTATATCTTTTGTGTAACATTCATGTAATCTAAATATCTTTAAAAATTTTTTTAATTATTAAATTTTAAAAAAATAGAAAGTCAGTACATGCTAACCAGTCTTTACAGACAAGCATTTGACACAAATATTGCCATGTATGCCCCCCCAAATTAGCAATTACTGTATTCTTTTGAATGGAAGAATATCTTAGAAAGTAACTTAAGCAATAAGTAAAGGGACATGGCGTACTTGAAAATTCACTATTGGTCTCCTCTTTAGAGTTAAAAATTTTAATCTGTATTCTCTAACATCCTAGAGATCTGAAAATGTAGAAAAAATTTTCTATATGGTGTTGCACAATTTTGTTACTGTACTAAAATGACTCAATTATACACTTTTTTATAGCATGTGAATGTTATCTCAATAAAACTGTAGTTATATAATAAAAAAATACATAAAATTTCCAAAAAATAACCTCATAGATTTTTGCAGCTGTCACAATGAGAAACCCAAAAATGGCCCTCAGAGGGAAAGGAGGAACCAGGCTTTATTATGCGTGTGGGCCCAGAGGAAAGTTTGGCTTCCAAATTCTGGGACCCCAGCCCCAGTTTTCTGGAGTTTTTATTGGGATCTGCAGGCTCTTGTTCATTGGCTAGCAAGTTGGCGGGTGTAATTTTCCATTACGTTAGGCAACTAAGCATGCATGGTTACAGAAGCAGAACTGCAGGTTATGAAATCAAGCAGGCAGGGTTACAGAGCCAGAAGTCCAGGTTCCAATTATAAGGTAGGAGATTCTTGTCAGAAAAGGGGGAGGGGGAGGGCTGCAGTGACTTTTCCTTATCAAGATAAAATTAATGAATTTAGCAAAGCTGCAAGATACAAGTTCAACATGCAAAAACAGATTGTGTTTTTCTATTTGTTCTACCAACAAATAGAAGTATAAAAGAAATTAAGTAAATGTTATTTTCAATAGCATCTCCAAAAATAAAATACCTAATAATAAATTAAAACAAATATGAAAATTTCACAAATGAAAAATGATTAAACATTGCTGTAAGTAGTTAAAGACCTAAATAAATTAAAAGACATCCCATGATCATGGATTGGAAGACAATATTAAGTTGGTAACACAACCCAAACTGCTGTATATATTCAATGCAATGCCTATCATAAATCCAATGGTCTTTTTAGCTGAAATGGAAAAAAACCTGACCCTCAAATTCATATGAAATTTCAAGGAGTACTGAATAGAAAATAAAAATGATCTTGAAAAATGTTGGAAGACACACACTTCCTGATTTCTTGAAAATAATAAATTAAAAGTATTGATAATTAGTGATTTCTGGAAAATAATAAAGGTGTTGATAAAGTGTGGAGAAATTGGAATTGCTGATGGGTATGTGAAATGGTTCAGCCCCAGTGGAAAAGAATTTGCTGGCAGTTCCCGAATAGGTTAAATGTAGAGTTACCATTTAACCCAGGAATTCAAATCCTAGGTATATGATTTCAAGGAAAAAATAAAATAAATGTCAAATTCTGGTCAGTCAAAATGGCAATATAGAATGCTTCTGTGTTTTATTAAAAAAGAATATTTAAACTGCTAGGAAAAACTGGTAGAGTCATCTACTCAGAGCTCTAGAAAAGAAGAGTTGATTGCAATATCAAGGCAAGAAAATGTAGATTAAAATGTATAATAAGGGGGCATTTTGGGGACATTGGAATTTCCTGCATGACATTGCATAACAGATACAGGTCATTGTCAATTTTGCCATAACTTACAAAATTGTGTGTGAAAGAGTGTAAACTATAATTTAAACTATAATCCATTGTTAATAGCAGTGCTTCAATATTTATTGATCAATTGTAACAAATATACCACAATAATGAGGTTTTTTTGATGTGGAAAATTGTGGGAAAGGGATGGAGTGGGGCATATGTGAATCTCATATTTTTAATGTAACATTTATGTCATCTAAAGTTGCTTAAAAATTAAAAAAATAATTTTAAAAAACATTAAATAATAAAATAAGTAAATGCAAATGAGGAATTTAAAGGATTTAGAAATTAAATTGATTTGGAGTATCAATGGTTAATAATTTCTAATAATATTATTTTAAGTTAATAATAATTTCAAGGTTTCATCACAAAGAGATTGAGAAGAAAATATTGCTTTAATAATAATGGACAAGATATGAATTTAAGAGAAGGGAAGCAGATGATGAATTTAATTTTGACATATATGATCAAAGTGGAAATGTTCTAGATTAAAAGGGACTAAAGAGTCATAAACATAGTTCATGGTCCCTGATATAATTTTGGTTTAAAAAACCAGTTGACAAGGTGTTTGTGGTATAAATGAGGAAATCTGAGAAATGGCCATTAGGTGGTATTAAACAATTATTGTTAATTTCATTGGTTGTGATAATGTTACTGAGATTGCATAGAAAATGCCCTTACTTTTAGAGGTGATTTCTGACATATTTGGATCTGAATTGCCATGATGTCTGTATTGTTCTGTAAAATACTAAAATTAAATAATGAAATAAAAAAAAAAACAGTAAGAGATACACATGGAATATTTGCTGGACCCTCATTCATCCCATCCCTTACATGGAGAGGAGGTGGCCTGTGCTATCATTGTGGGTCCCTGAACTTGTTCTGTAGGGAGAAGAATCACTACAATCAGCATAGTGAGGGGCCTGTATGTTGGTACAAATCTCCTGAAGGATATAAACTGTATACTCATCTTGGGCTTGCCTTCTTGGAAATTAATTGCCTGCAGGAAAAAGCAACATACAAAAGAGAAATTAGCCTAAGAAACAATCAAAACATGCAAATCTAGGACAAAAGAGTACTGACTTCAAGACACAACAATGGCTTCCAGGGAAAATGGCACTAAAGAAGGTAAGCAGTTTGACCCTCACACATAAAAGCTGAGAGAAGGCAGAGACCTATCTAAAAGGAGCTGCTTTGGATATATATAGAATGGAAGGTGCTCTGGGTCATCTGGGAGGTTAGTGGAAAGATAAAAAACAAAAGGAAAACCATGAGTTGCTCACCTCTGTGGCTGGAAACAGCATATATATGCCACTGTCAGGGCAATGGGCAGGGAGGGTGAATTCCATGGTACAAATAGGGGTCTGAAGAAGGTGAAGAGTGCTTTTTTTGTGGTAATTTTGGCCAACTGAGCCCCCTTTGAATCTCAGAAGAGATCTTGACCTGACAGGGAGAGGGAAGGGGTATCTGCTCAGACAGGCTGTCATGCCAAGCCACCCAGGGAGAGAGTGGAACTAATTGGAGAAGGGGGTGGAAAGGTCCTAATCAGCAGGACGCTACCAAATTGTAGCCTAAAACACCTGGGAGAGAGGGGGAAGATAGATTTCTGCAGAATAATCAACTTGAAGAGACAATTTGGCTCACTGGAGGAATTCCCACTTTGCATATACAAGGCTCCTTGTTCAATTCCCTAGTCTGGGTTATCAAGAATCCAGCGGATACCTTATGACAGGGAACCTATAGGCATTCTTTTCTTTTTATTTTAGATTTTCTTGGATCTGCTATTTTATTAAGAGGGAAAGCTGTTTTTCTTTGTTGTTGTTGTTTTCCTTTTAATTGCTTCTGTTTTGTTTCTTGTTTATTGTTTTTCCCCTCTCTTTGAACCCCCCTTTTTCACATTTACCAATTTTTCTATCTACATTATTTCTTTTCTTTCCTTCATTTTTCTATGTTATGTTTTCTGTTGTTTTTTTTCATTCCATCTTTTTGTTTGGTCTTTTTTTTTCTTTCTTTTGTTCTTCCCTTTTTTCTGTTTTCTTTCTGTTTGTTGTTTTTCTTTTCATTTTTCTTTTCCTCTCTTCTCATAATTCTCGCCTTTTAATTCACTCTATATATTTTTCTTTATTTTGTTTCTCATTTCATTTTTTTCTATTCCATTTTTTATTCTTATTCTTCTGTACGACTTATGATTTTTTACACCTGTTAATTATTTATTTTCCTAGGACTTGTATGGTTCTTCTTCTACAATTTTTAAAAATTATTATTACTATTATTCTTTTTCTCTTCTTATCTCTATCCTTTTATCTGGTCTTATAACCTTTACTTTTCCAAGGGAACATAGACAAAATCAAGGAAATAGAATAAGAGAAATAAAGTGTGAAAGTGAAACCTTACCACCAGAAACACCAACAACAATATAAAACCCTAGAATAGAAAGAGAAGCTAGCCAAGCAAATAAACCCATTAAGGTAAACAGATACCTAGACACCAAAATAAAATTACAAGCCATACTCAGAAAGAGGAAGATATGGCCAAATCTAATGAACAAACAAAAAACAGAAGGAGATGCAGAACATGGAACAACTCATCACAGATGTCCAAACAGTTTAATGAAGTGAAGGAATATATTAAAGATATTAAAAAGGCACTGGGAGAACACACCAAAGAAATAGTAAATATACATAAAAGATAATGGATATAAGGGTGATGAATGGCACAATGCCAAAAGTAAAAAATACACTGGAATCACATAACAGTAGATTTGCACAGGCAGAGGAAAGTATTAGTCATGTAGAAAACAGCACATCAGAAAACAGACAGATATTAGAACAGATAGATAAAATGATAGAAGAAAGCCAGCAGGTATTTAGGGACATGAATGACAAAATACAAAAACATATGCATTATAGGCATCCCAGAAGGAAAAGAGAAGGGAAAGGGGGCAGAAAGATTGTTGGAGGAAATAATGGCTGAAAATTTCCCAACTCCATTGAGGGACATGGATGTACATGTCCAGGAATAGCAGCACACCCCAAACAATATACATCCTAAGAGGTCTACCCAAGAAATATACTGGTCAAATTGTACAATGCTCAAGAGAAAGAGAGAATACTGAAAGCAGTAAGAGAAAAGAGATTCATCACATACAAGGGAAGCTTGATAAGATTAAGTGCTGGTTTCTCATCTGAAACCATGGGAACAAGAAGGCAAAGGTATAAAATAGTTAAGGTGCTAAAAGAAAAACTTTCCACCAAAAATTCTCTATGTAGCAAAGTTGGCATTCAAAAATGTGGGAGAGTTCAAAGTATTCACAGATAAACAGAAATTAAAAGAGTTTGTCAATAAGAAACATCCCTTTCAAGAAATACTAAAGGGAGTTCTGCAGGTTGAAAGAAAAAAAAAACAGGAAAGAGTTGGAGAGTGAAAGACTAACCAAAAAGATAAAAAGAGAAATAAAAACAACATATGGCATACATAAACCTAAAGGAAATATGGCTAATGTAAGTAATTCCTTGGTAATATTAACATTCAATATTAATGGAGTAAACTCACCAAACAAGAGACTCAGATTGGCAGAATGGATAAGGAAATATGACCCATCTATATGCTGTCTTCGAGAAGCTTACCTAGACACAGGTATACAAGAAACCTGAAAGTGAATGGTTGGAAAACAATTTTACATGAAAACAATAACCAAAAGAGGGCAGGAGTAGCTATACTAATATCGAATAAAATATACTTTAATTGCAAAACTATTATAAGAGACAAGGCCACTATATATTAATTAAAAGGGTAATCTATTGATAAGGAAGAACAATCGTAAATGTTTATGCACCTAACCAGGGCACCTCAAAACACATTAGGCAAACATTGAAAAACCTAACTGGAGAAGTAGGTGCCCCTAAAATTATAGTGGGGAACTTTAATACATCATTATCACCATTAGATGAAACATCTCAACAAAGAATCAATAAGGAGACAAAGACCTTGAATAATACATTAGATGACCTGAACCTAATAGACATATACAGAACATTACACCCAAGTACTGTGGGATATGAATTCTTCTCTAGTGCAAATGGATCATTCTCCAGGATAGAACACAAGCTTGGCCACAAAACAACTCTAAATGAATTCAGAAAGAATGAAATTATACAAAGTAATTTCTTTTACCACAATGGAATGAAGCTGGAAATCAGTAAGGCACAGAGAACCAGATTATGCACAAAGATATGGAAGTTAACACACCCTTCGATAATCAGGGGATCAAGGAGGAAATTGCAAAAGAAATCAGTAACTACCTTGAAATGAATGAAAATGACAAGACAATGTACTAAAACCTATGGGATGCAGCAAAAGGTGTACTTAGAGTGAAATTCCTAGCTATAAATGCTTATATTAAAAAAGAAGCGCTCAAGTCAAAGACCTAACTGCACACCTTGAGAAACTAGGAAAATAACAACAAACTAACACCAAAGGAAGTAGAAAGAAGGAAATAACAAAGGTTACAGGAGGGCTAAATGAAAGTGATAAGAGGAAAGCACTAGAAAAATTAAACAAAGCCAAAAGTTTGTTCTTTGATAAGATTAAGAAAATTGACAAACCCCTCAGTAGACTAACAAAGAAAAAAAGAGAGATCATGTAAAACAAAATAAGAAATGAGGAAGGAGATATCACCACTGACCTCAATGAAATAAAGAGTATCATAAAAGGACACTTTGAAAAATTGTATGTCAACAAGATGAATAATTTAGAGGAAATGGACAAATTCCTAGAAACACACAAGCAGCCTACATTGATAAAAGAAGAAATTAATGAAGTCAGCACACCAATCACAAGTAAAAAGATTGAATTAATCATCAAAAACCTCCCAACTAAGAAGAGCCCAGTACCAGATGGCTTCACAGATTAATTCTACTGAACCTTCTGGAAAAAACTAGCAACAATCCTGCTTAAATTCTTCCAAAAAATAGAAGTGGAGGGAACATTGCTTAACTCATTCTATGATGCCAACATCACCCTAATGTTAAAGCCAAAGAAACCACAAGTAAGAAAAACTATAGACTAATCTCTCTAATTAAACTAGATGCTGAAATCCTCAACAAAATATTTGCTAATTGTATTCAACAACACCTCAAATGACCATGACACACCATGACCAAGTGTGTTTCATCCCTGTTATGCAACACAAATGTCCATCAACATATAAATAGATAAGCAAATTGTGATATATGCATATCATGGAGTATTACTCAGCTGTAAGAAAAAAATGTTCAACATCACTAACTATTAGGGAATTGCAGATCAAAGCTGTAATGAGAAACCATTTCACACCTTAGAAAATGGCCATTCATATTTCACATGATTTTTCACTATGTTATATTAGTTTTCTTTTTAGTGTGTTACTTCTTTAAGTAAACATCTGAGAGAAAGATTGAAAGAAAAATTATTTGGTGTTACAATTAGTATATCCAGGATAGTCAAGAGATTATAATCTCAAAAGAGCAAGCATAATTACATAATTACATAATTACAACAGAGCTTCTGTGATAGGTCTTGTCTATTGGATGCAATGTAATTATACACTGTGTTTTTAGGTTTTGTTCTACCAGTCTGAGAGAAGTTAGGAATATTAGTCCAAATTGTTGATTAAGCAGGGTTCTTTAACTTTTTAACTTCAAAATAAAAATAGCAACAATAGCAATAATAACACCAATATTAATAACTATATTGATAACCTCACTAAAAACAGTATATGGAACATAAATAATTTACATATTTATAAAAGTAGAAAAAAACTAAGATATGTCAAGTGAATTTTACTGTAATAAGAAATAAAAGTTATGAATTATGAATAGTGCAGGAAAAATGAAAACTTCAAGAATATGTCATATTCAAAGATTGGACAAAATCTACTATAAAAGAAGTGTAATCAAACTCTGCAGTGATGTTAAATTTTTGAAGAACTGAATAATCCATTCTAAAATTAAAATCAATGCTTAATGGTCAAGGCAGGCCACTTTTTTAAACGGTGTATTAAAATAACAAATATTGATATTAATAAGTACTTAACAGAGCACAGTGCTCATGCAGTACTCATTATATCAAAGGAACAGAGCAATACTAATAAATAGGTGCATATATTTAAGATAATTTTATAACCTGATAGAGTTTGCCCAAATAAAAGGGAAATAGATTGCTTCAGAGATGATGATAGGAACACTGTATCTCCAGAGGAAGAAAATTCACCTGTATAATTTCTTTCTTCCTTTATATTTGTGGAGCACAGGGACATTAAAAGCCACCTTTTAACAGTTAATACTAGAGAACTAATAGAAAAAACAGAAACCCTTGCAAACTTGCATAGGTATGAATTTCCTTAACAATATGTAAACCCACAAAATACTGGCAAAAATAATTTGTTGATAAATGAATGTTATCTCAATCAAGGAGAAACCATAGACAAAGCTAACAGGTGATTAGAGCAATGAGAGATGGTTTCTGTTTTGCCAATTTAAAAGGAATAAATATCAGCTAATATATTTTTAAAAATTCTAATCAAAAGATAATGGACAGATACTCCAATTCATAGACAAAGTAATACATTGAAAAGATAATTTGTCTGTGGTTATGATCTGAATCTCAAATTAATTAATAATATAAAACATGAAAACTCAGAAAAAATCAAAACATAACATAAAAATATAAGAAAGGCAATAATGGAAAACTTCACCATGCTCTACGAAACATAAGGTGCAAGCACAATGTTGATTAGATTAGAAATGGAAAAAGAAAATATTGATATGAAAATCATTTAGTAAGCTAAGGGTTTGTAGTCATGGGCTAGGAAATGGATAAATGTAATAGGTACTTTGAGGTACACTTCAGTAGTTATAACAGGAAGAAACCATTACTTATACTTTAGTCATTCTTACTGATCTATTTGTTAAGCAACCAAATATTACTAAGATTTATTTAACAATATTATGTATTATAATTAATAAAAAATCAAATACATGCTATTTGCATTCAAAATTATTTAATTCTTATTTAGCAATTTTACATGAAAGGCAACTGCTTGTGTGTTTGGTCCAATTGTTGATTAAATCATGACTGTTATAGTTTTGTTCAATTAAAATTTAATTATTAGGTTATCTGCATATCTGGATAATACATCAGGAAGATAAGAAAATCTTTTTGTTTTTCATATACTCTCTCTCTCACACACACATATACACACAAAACTAGAATGGTAGCAAATAGCTATACACAAAATAAACCATTATATAAATAATAATTTAAAAGTAAATTTTCAGATTATTGCAAATAAATTCTGGGTTCTATCACAAAAGAATCATGAAACTTGCATAACTTCTGGGTTTTCATCACACATTATCACCAGCCTGCAATTTATCAGATCTCTATATACCCGTTATTACCCCCTTGTGTCTCCTTCAATTATCTCATGTGCAGAAATGTCCATACCTTAATTCAGCATTACTATGCTGAATATTAATAAAATTGTTATTTTATCTAAATTTCAAGGTAATAGTTTATATACATTATTTTTCTTTCATTGATTGTTAATATATTGTTTCCCATTTAAAAATGAATCCCTTTAAGGAAACTGGAAATACCTACTTAAACATTCTGCTAAGGGTCCTTTCAAACTCCCTGTTCCTCAGGTTAAAAATGATTGCATTTATGAAGGTGGGCAGCATGGTATAAATCATGGTCATTGATTCATTTGAGATGGGGCCCAAACAAACAAACAATCCAGATATGATAAAATAAAAGTAGCTATTTGGGGAGAACAGGTTGATAAGTCTTTGTTATGGGCTTCCACAGAATGCATGTGGAGCACAGTTGAAAGATGTTAACATATGAGGTAAATAAGATAACGAAGCTGAGTAAGTGAAGGCAAGAACTTATTGCAAGGGCCACAGTCTCATAAAACTGTATGGCTGGAGATGAGATGCCCATAACATGAGGCATGTCACAGAAATATTGATGGATCACATTGGACTCTGAAAATGGAAGCTTGAATTTGATGCCTATGTCAATTTCAGAAGAGACAGGCCCAACAGCCTATGAGCCACCTGTTATCTGTGAGCACAAATGTGGGGTCATAGTGACCCCATAGTGCAGAGGGTGACAAATGGCAACACAATGTTTGTAGGACATCACTAGTAGGAAAAAATACTCTGTGGATGCAAATAATATATATAGGAAAGTCTAAGGAGCACATTCCTTGAGAGCAATCTAATTCCTGCCTGTCAGAGAATTCACAACAGATTTGGGAACAGCAACTGAGATATAACCCAAATCAATCAAGGATAAATTTCCAGTAAACAAATACATGGGGAAGTGAAAATGTGGGTCCATCACAATAATAGTAATAGTCATAAAATTCCCAGTCATGGCTTCAAGGAAAATCACTAAGAATAGCAGACTTTGCGACTTGAAGATCCCAGGAGCTTAATATATCCATAAGGAAAAATTCTGTAATAATCATGAAATTTCCCATGCTTTTCAATATGCTGTAGTGTCCTTGTAGTCAAAAGAAAAAGAGATAAGATGATGTAAATTAAAATGGAGACAATCACACATTCTTCATACACAATCAATGATGATCTAAATTGGTCTAATAGATAGATAGATAGATAGATAGATAGATAGATAGATAGATAGATAGATAGATAAATAGATCTAAATATCATTCTTAAATATAAGTAATATGAAGAAAAATTAGTCTATACCAAATCATATATATGCAAATATTATAAATTAACTTTTGCTATATCACGGTTAAATTAGGATTTTGTTCATTTGCTATAAAATTCAAAATGCAATCTTATGAAGGAAAATGCATAAAGCTTAAGAATAAACATGTGTCCTGAGATATGAGATTTTTCTTTACAAACATTAAAATGTCACATTAATGCTCAAAGATTAAACCCATCACCATGACTCTTCAGTTATCCAAGAGCTTACCTTAGAGCATCCTTTCTCAAAAAGGAGTATTTTTATTCTAAACCATAGGAAGAAATGTATATTGAGTTACTCTATTAGGCTTGGAAATCTTCCTGGAGGTAACTGGCAAATTTTTACCTTTGACAATTTATAACAATTCCTGTAATGACAGACTTTAGAAAAGCTGATTGTCCTTCCATGCCTTGTTTTGAACAATCTGTTGAGATTAATTAGATTAACAGCTATTTTATTGACAGATAACATAATCTGTTACCTGTAGATATTTGAACAATCTGGTGAGATTGATTAAACATCTGCTTTTGACAAATAAAGCAAACTTTCTTTCTGTAAACATTGAGAAAACACAAATTCACAAAAATGGTTTCAGCATTAATATTTTCTCAATGACATGATACAGTCCTGGTTCCATGATAATAAGATCAATAGCCTTTAGAGAACAAGATAAAAATGTTGTATAGGTACATAAATTATGATATAAATTAATATATGAACATATGTAAATATATATGAATAAGGTGAAACAAAACAGAATTAACATGCTCACCCTCTATGAATTAAAATAAATTATTGTCTGAGAAGCACAAAGTCACCAAAGTTAATGGTAAAGGTTATGGAATTAAATTGAAAAGTCACAACATAAAATGTAAAGGAAAATGACTATAATGACCCATATAAATTTTGAATCTAAATCTTAGAATGGTCCCTGAAACTTTGTTGCTTCTGAAAGAGTATTGAAGAATGGAAATAAACTTTTGAAATTCTAATATATCTTGAGAATGTTCACGAATGAATGATTTGAAAGACTCAGGGATTAATTTAGGAAAAAATCAACAAAATCCTATCCCAGTGATAGTATCCCAAAACAACATGAATACAATGAGGCAAGATGTCATGAAAAGACAAATATTCTACTTCAAAAACAGGTTTGGGGTCGTTAAGGAATAGAGTAAGCAAAATAATATGCCTGTAAGAAGAAAACATGACACCTTGGAAAAATAGACTAAGAAAGGTTTTTATTGATGAACTATTTAATAACAACCCTTTATAAATATAAAAGGATCTTCATAGCTCTCATGCTTTCAGAAGTTTCTTGATGTATTTTTGTAGTGTGGTAGAAATTGAACTGCATGTGGGGCTCCTTCACACACTGTCATGCCCACAGAGACTTTACAGTCTTTGCTGGAGTCACCTGCCCCACAAGGCTCTGCTTATGCATGGCCTGATCATCTGAACATTGTTGCATTCAGGGATCAAAATGATAGTTGATCTGTACTCACCTTATAGGGACTTCATAATTTCTGGAATTCAACTTATAGCAGCCACTCTTTAATAACACTTTATACATTATTTTGTTTTTTTTCCCCTAGCTTCCAGATTGCTAATAATTCATAATGAATGTTTGCAAACATAAATTACCATTTTGAAAGCCATTACATAATACACAATTTTTTCCTTATAATAAAAAGAATTTTATAATTTAAGCAATAGGTATGATGTCAATATTGAGTCCATAAAAAGATTTTCAATTGAATTTTATATAGAATAACCCCAAATATTTGAAAAAAGAGATTCAGATATTACCACTTAATTCAAAAGGCAGGAACGATCATACAATTATTAATGTTAAGTCTAAGAAGCTGGAAACCTAGTGATCATATGTTTGATAGCTGTGAACAATTTCAAAGGAGTTACAATGAGTGGTAAACAACAATTGGACCCTTAATACTTCCAAGTACAATTCCAACAGGGAGCCCAGAAAACAATTTGCTAGACAATGTAACCCTTGCTGCATTAGGATTCATCCTTATGTAGTTAACTATTTTGAAAGCTGAACATTTAATCTATTTTCATAATTACTTAGTCATTCTAATATTTACAATTATTTAAGTTTTATAAAATCAAAGCTCATCCACAAGGAGGGGCTAGGTATCATGGCAGTAATTATCATGAAAGTTATAAGGTGATCAAACTTTGTAAGAACCAAAAAATCTACAATGCTCTCTTCTTCTCAAGAGTTTTATACCTTAGAACAAGTTCAGTTTGTATTATTTATCAATAATACACCTGATATAATAAGGTAAAATATACTTCCATTTTTCAAGGAATGAGGTGATTCATGTCTAATAATATAAGTTAAAATAATAAATAAAATAATAAAATAATAAAAAAATCTCTTATAAATCATGGATGGAACCTACTATGACCAACCTCAAGTGTCCTCCTCTGTGAAGAACTTAATCCTTAGAAGATTAAATTGTGTTCTTGGGGGCAATTCAAGATGGCAGAGTAGCGAATAACACGTTTCAATCCTCCTCAAAAACTTCAGGAAAGTAGGCCGGTTAACTTGGCAGAAGGGAAGCCACAGAACTTTGGGACAATCATAGAGGGCAACTAGAGAGGGTGGACCTACTTGGCCAGAGCAGAGGGAAGCCATACAAGATATGGCAGGCAAGTCTGCATCCAGCCACCTCAGAGGGAGAGTGAAGCTGGGGAAGTGATTTGACTTGAAGAAAATCACTTATCCAGTTCCCAAAATTAGGAAAGCCACTGGGCAAGATATCAAAGTGCCCAGCAGGCTCTTGAATGGGGGAACTTATGGGGAAAAAGACGGTTTGGGGGTGAGCACAAAGCCAGTTCAGGAGTAAAAAGGACTGGGGGTAGGGGAGATAAGTCAGGCAGAGCAGATCTCAGGCAGTTCCTGGAAAAAGGAGCAATGTGAGGTGACACTGAAGTAGCTCCAAGGAGAAGGAGTATGGAGCTGATCAGGCAGTATGTCATAACCTCGTTCTCTGGGAGAAATAGGAACTGGGTCAGTGAAGGGGTGGAATGACAGTTACCTTACTGCCAGGTAAGAGTGGAGCTGGGAGAGGGGCCTGGTGAGCTTTCAGATATTCAACAGGCCTAAGGGGAAGGGGAGCCCTGAGAGGCAGCTGGGGAATTGTCAGACACACAACTGGCCTGAAGGAAAGGGGAAGAAGAAGAGGCAGGTAATGAGCTGTCAGGTGACCAACTGGCCGAGGAAGAGAAGAGAGCAAGAGAGCAATCCAGCTGGTTGTCAGGCATCCAGTTGACTCCCCGAAGGAGGTGGAATTGTGGGACAATCATTTGGTACAGGGAATTTAACTGAGAATTGTTTTAGTTTTTTAATTTTTCAATTTGTTTTTTACTTTTTAAAATTTTTTCTCTACATCCAGGTACTTTACCTGCAGAGGGTGGGTGATGGAGTGATTCTTTGGTGGCCACTGGCATCCTGATACACTTGCCTGTGGCCTGAGAGGGAGTCCTATTTCTTCTTTGTTTTTCATCTTTTTTCTCATTTTCTTTATTTCTTTTCATTCTTTCATTTTTCCCTCTTACATTTCTTTCCTTTATTCCACCAACTCTTATTTGGTCTTCATTTTCTTTCTTCTCTTCTCAAATTTCCCATCTTTTATTTTGTTTTTCCTGTTCCTTTTTTTTTTCTTTTCCAGGTTCTTTTATGGTTTCTTTTCCATTTTTTTTCTTATTATCCATTTCCTTTTCTTTCTTTCATTTTATTGACTTAATATTTTTTTCTGGGGAACATGGACAAGAACAAAGATAAAGAATAAGTGTTTAAGAAGACCCTTAACAGAAAAAAAATAAAATAAAACCCTAGACTAGAAAGAGAAGCCAAATATTTGAGTAGGCCCAGTAATACAAACAGATATCTAGACACCAGCAAAAAATGATAAGCCATAATAAGAAACAAGAAAACATGGTCTAATAAGCAAACTGAAAAACAGGAAGAACTGCAGAACATGAAGCAATGAAACATACATGACCAAGAAAATATCATGAATCAACTTAAGGAAGTGAAGAAAGATATAAAGGATATTAAGAAGACACTGGGAAACATACAGAAGAAATAATAAACATACATTCAAATATAATAGGTCTGATGGTGATGATAGGCACAGTGCAAAAAATTAAAAATGTACTATAAACACATAAGTGCAGATTTGACCAGGCAGAGGAAAGAATTAGTGACACTGAAGATTGAACATTTGAAATCACACACATAGTAGACATATAGATAAAATATAGAAAAAAAATCATCAGGGACTCATGGAAATGAATGAGGATACAAAACAAAATCATATGCATTATAGACATCCCAGAGGGAGAAAAGAAGGAAAAGGTGGGCAGAAGGAATGTTGGAGGAAGTAATGGCTGAAAATTTCCCAACTCTTCTGAAGGATATTGATGTACAAGTCCGGGAAGTGTAGCACACTGCAAACAGATTGATCTTAAAAGGCGTAACCCAAGAAACATCTTTATCATATTTTAAAATACTGAAGGGAAAGAGAGAATTCTAAAAGCTGCAAGGGAAAAGAGATCCATTGCATATAAGGGAAGTTTGATGACATTAAGTGTTGATTATTCATCTGAAACCACAGAGGGGAAAAGGCAGTGATATAATATAGTTAAGGTGCTGAATGAAAAAAAATGCTAGCGAAGAATTTCAAATCCAGCAAAATTGCCATTCAAAAATGAGGGAAAGTTCAAAATAGTCACAGATGAACAGAAATTTATAGAATTTGTCAACAAGTGTCCATTGCTTCAAGAAATAGTAAAGGGAGGACTTCAGGTTGAAAGGAAAACAAACATGGGAAAGAGGGTTGGAGGAGAGTGTAGAAGGGAAGATTATTTCTAAGAGTAATTAAAAAGATAAAAAAAGAAATAAAATACAACATAACATAAATAAGCTTAAAGAAAAAATGGCTAAAGTAAGTACTGCAATTACTGTAATAACATTGAATGTTAATGGATTATACTCTCTAATCAAAAGACACAGATTGGCAGAAGTGTAAAGAAATGTAACCCACCTATACTGTTTGCAAGAAACTCACCTAACACACAGGAGTTTGAAATTGAAAGGTTAAAAAATGATTTTACATGTAAATAATAGTCAAAAAAATGTGGGAATAGCAATACAAACATTGGACAAATAGACTTCAAAGGCAAAATTATTGTAGAATAGACAAAGAAGGACACTGTATATTAAGAAAAGGGGAATCTATCAAGAAGAAAGAACAACCACAATTATTTATGCATCTATCCAGAATGCCTCAAACATATGAGGCAAACAATGGAAAAAGTAAGGGGAGAAATATTTGCTCCTACATTATAGTGGGGGACTTTAATACTCCATTATCTCCATTAGACAGAATATCTCAAAAGAGGGTGAATAAAAAAACAAAGACCTTGAATATTATGTTAGAGGAAATACACCTCATGAATATATACAGAATATTGTACCCAAATACAGCAGGATATACATTCCTCTTGATTGCACATAGATCATTCTCCAGCATAGACCACATGCTAGGTCACAGAACAAGGCACAGCAAATTGAGAAACATTTAAATTATATGAAAAAATAAAAAAATAAAAGTACTAATGAGGTGCAGTTAAATCTGTGCTGAGATGGAAACTTAAAGCCATAAATGGCTTTATTAAAAAGGAAGAAAAAGCTAAAGTCAAAGACCTAACTACATGACTGCAGGAAGCAGAAAAATATAACAAATCTCAAAGCAAGCAGAAAGAAAGAAATAACAAAGATTAAAACAGAACTAAAAGAAAATTCAGAATAAAAAATAAAAATAAAATTAAAAGCTGGTTATTTTAGAAGTCAAATAAAATTTACAAACCCTTAGTTTGACTAACAAATTAAAAATATAGAAGATGCAAATAAATTAAAAAATTGAGAGAGGAGATATCACCACTGACCACACAGAAATGAGGAGAATCATAAGAAGATATTTTGAAAAATGTATGACAGCATGGTTGACCTAGATGAAATGGACAAATTTCTAGAATCACACAAGCAAACCACTTTTTAAAAAGAATAAGTAGAACTCAATATACCAATCATGTATAGTGAGACTTATAAGTCATCAAAAGCTCCCAACCAAGGAAAATGCAGGACAAGATGTCATCACAGGTGATTTCTACCAATCATGCCATAAAGAACTAGTACCAATCCTGCCCAAACTCTTCCAAAAATTTGAAGAAACATTTTTTAAAAATTAAAAATATTTTCAAAATATTGCTTACCTCATTCAATGATGCCATCACGCTAATCCTGATGCCACATAAAGATGGCACAAGAAAATTACAAACTAATTTCTCAGATGAACTTTGATGCTAAAATCTTCAAGGAAATCCTAGTTAATCATATTCAACAACACAACAAATATGTTACACACCATGATCAAGTGAGTTTTATCCCAAGTATGCAAGGATGGTTCAACTAAAGAAAATCAATGAAATATGCCACATTAACTGAGTGAAAGGAAAAAATCACATAATCATCTCTATTGATGTAGAGAAAGCATTTGTCAAGACACACCATCCTTTCTTTATTAAAACATTTTGAAAGATAGGAATACAAGGAAACTTCCTCAACATGATATAGGGTACATATGAAAAACAGACAGCTAACATGCAATTCAATGATGAAATGCTAAAGGCTTTCCTCTATGAGCTAGAAGAAGAGAAAGATGCTCACTGTCACTGCTGTTATTTAACATTATGTTTGAATCACCCATTGAGCACTTAGGCAAGTAAAAGAAATAAAATGCATCCAAATTGGAAAAAAAGAAGTAAAAAATTTCACACTTAACAGATGACATGATCCTATATAAAAAAAAGTCCTGAAAAATCTACAACAAAACTTCTAGATCTAATAAATGAGTTCAGGAAAGGGGCAGGATATAGGACCAACACTCAAAAAATCAGTAGCATTTCTGTACATTAATAATGAGTAATCTTAGGAGTAAATCAAGAAAAAGTTTCATTTCCAATACTAGCTAAAGGAATCAAATATCTAGGAATAAACTTGACTAAGGATATAAGCAGTTGTACAGAGAAAACTACACAACATTCTTAAAGTATTTAAAAGAAGACCGAAATAAATGGAAGATATTCCATGTTCAAAGATTGGAAAACTAAACATCATTAAGATACCTATTTTATAAAAATTGATTTGCAGACTTCATGCAATCACACTAAAAATTGCAAAAGTATTTTTTGTTGAACTGGAAAAGCCAATTATGAAATTTATTTAGAAGGACAAGGGGCCCCAAATAGGCAAAAACATATTGAAAAAGAAAAAAATTTAGAAACATCACACTACCTGACTTTAAAGCATACTACAAAGCTAAAGTGGTCAAAACTGCATGGTATTGGCTCAAGTATAGACATACTTATCAGGGGAACTGAACTGAGAGTTCTAATATAGACCCACATATATATGGCTGATTGATACTCAACAAGGCCACCAAGCCCACTCAACTGGAACACAATGACTTCTTCAATAAATGGTGCTCTATATCCATGTCCAAAAGAATGAGAAAGGATCACCGAATCACTATCTATGCAAAAATTAACTCAAAATGGATCAAAGACATAAATATAAGAGCCAAGACCATAAAGATCTTAGAAGATAATGTAGGGAGGCATCTATGTAATAGAGGCATCTTGTAATAGGAAATGGTTCTATAAACTTTACACCTAAACTGTGAGGAACATAAGAAAAAATAGATGAATGGTCCTCCTCAAAATAAAATAAAAAATAAAAAAATTGCTTCATACAGGTTTGTAAAGAAAGTGAAAAAGTAGCCTACTCAATTGGGAGAACATATTTGGGAAAATTTATCTAATAAAGATTTAATATCCAGCATATATAAAAAATCTGACATTTCAAAAATAAAAAGACAATCAATCCATTTAAAAAGTGGGCAAGAAATTTGAACAGATACTTTTCTCAAGAGGAAATACAAATCATTAAAACTAAAACAAAACATGGAAATATGCTCAAAATAACTAGCTATAGAGAATGCAAATCAAAACTACAATGAGGGAGTGGATATGGCTTAAGCAGTTGCATGCCTGCCTACCAAATGGGAAGTCCCGTATTTGGCTCCCAGTGTGTTCTAAAGAAGAAGAGAAAGACAGCAAGCTGAGGCAATGGGTTGGAGTGCCAAGCTGTGGCAATAAGATGATGCAATGAGGAGGCACAATGAGGAAACACAACATGAGACACAATAAGCAGAGTGTGGATGTGGCTCAAGTGTTTGGGCACCTGACTCCCACATGGGAGGTCCTGGGTTGGGTTCCTGGTGCCTTGTAAAAGAAGATGAGCTGACACAGAGAGTACACAACAGACATAATGAGCACAAACAAAAGGGGGGGGAATAAATAAATCTTTTTAAAAATCTATGGTGAAATTTCATCTTAAACCTATTAGATTGGATGTTATTAAAAGAAAACAGAAAACTACAATTGTTGGAGAGGATGTGGAGGAATGGTAACATTCATCCACTCCTGGTGGAAATGTACAATGGAGCAGCCACTGCAGAAGATTGTTTGGCAGTTCCTCAGGGAGCTAACTGTAGAATTGTCATAAGATCCAGAAATCCCACTACTAGGTATTAACCCATAAGAATTCAAAGCAGGGGTATTTACAAATATATGCATGTCAATATTCATAGTGGTATTATCCTCTATTCACAAAAGTTGGAAGCAACCCAAATGTCCATCAACTGATGAATGGATAAGCAAAATGTGGTATATATACATACAATGGTCTACTACTCAGTTGTAAGCAGGAATGACATATTAACACACATTCTAATAAGGATGTATCTTGAAGGCCTAAAGTTGAGTGAAGTAAGCTAGTTCCTAAAGGACAAATATTGCAAGACCTCACTGATATGACCTAAGGATATTGAGCAGACTCACAGAGATGGTGTCTGGAAGTTATGTTAGTAGGAAATAGGGAGTAGAGAGTAGTGAGCTGATGCTCAATCTGGGCACAACCTATGATAAGGTACAATGGGGTGGACTGGGTTGATGGTGATGCAAGGTTGTGATTGGGGTCAATGGTGCTGGAGTGTAAAGTTGAGCAGTGTTTGGGGATTGGGATATCAATGAAACAGTGGGGAGGGATGGAGGAATGAACAAATTATCTCTGGGGAGGTGGAGGTCTGTTGTTGAAAATACAATTATGGAATAGAAGGAACATGGGCGTTTTTGGAGTGATGGAATTGTTCTACATGATCTTGCAACGATGGATACAGGCCATGTTAAATTTCATCAATATATATAAAAGTGTATGGTCCAAAATGTAAACCATAATGTAAATCTTTGACCATGGTTAATAGCAATGTTTCAATACTTGTACATCAACTCTAACAAATATACCACCCACAGTAAAATGGTATAGGGGAAAGAGGGAACAGGAGAGGATATTGGGTATATGGGGTTTACTTATATTCTCTACATGAGTTTTCTGTAACCCAAAGCTTCTTTTAAGACAAAATGAAAAAAAAATAAGACACTGGGGAAATAAATGGAAGAAAATGTCACTGTACATACAAAACCACAGATCTCACAGTGATGAAAGACATAAAGTCAATTTTTTTAATTTTATATTTTTACATTTTTATTACTTCAATTTTTAAATTTTTAAAGTTTATTTGTTATTTTTTAAGTTAGCATTATTTCATTTTCTTAGTAATTATATTTGGTTATTTTATTGGTTTCATTTTGGGAAAGAGTACACCTGGACCATGCTTATATTGTATATGAATGTGTTCCCTTTGTCATAGGGAGATATCTGTGAGTGCAGACACATACAATAAACAACAAAATATTAAACTACCATCTTGGAGAGTCCTGCTACATTTTCAAATAGAGGAGCAAGAATCTCTCACCTACATAAGAAGTGTCTCATAAAACAATACAGAACAATATGCCAAGCCCTCTGTATTAATGCATGTGATTATGGACTTTATTCTTTTAAAGTTGAAACTTTGCCTAATAATAATGATTGCCTAAGAGTTACCTCCTGAAAACCTTCTCTTTACTTAAATGCGGCCTCTAAGCCAAACTGATTGAGTAAATACACTAACATTTCCATGGATTTGAACATGACACCTTGGTTGAACTTCCCTGGCACTGAGGGATTAATATGAAGCACCAACCAGTGATATATTTGGCAAAAAGACCTTGAACAAAAGGGGGAAACATAAAATACAGAAGGGTTTTATGGATGAGAGATTTCAAAATGAATCAGGAGGTCATTTGAGAGATTATGCTTATGCATGTCTCAAGTGGATCTCACTAACTCCCACTGTGAGTATAACATCAAATATGGGTACTCCTGAGGGCTTTAGAGTCATCCAGACAGTATGGGAAGAAACACAACCCCTTGAAATTAGCACCCTGTCAGTGGTTCTTACCTTGGAATATGTGAAAGCCTATTTTCCCAATGTAAGTGTTAGACTCATTCACAATATCCCTACACATGATTATTCTACCACCTTTATTTGAGCCTATAATCAGCACTATACCCATTAAATATATGTCTCTGAGAATTAAATCTTTGATCTGGTCATATGCCAGTTGAGCCCTCAATCTCAGAAGGGTTGTGACCAACGCCTACATTTCAGTTCATTGGACTTACCCAGGACAACTAATAAAATGATGATTATAGAAAACCCCCATCCCAAAAAACAGAAAGGATCTACAAGTTTAAGCAAAACAGTTCTTTCAATCTGTCCCATAATATCTAAGCCTCCTCTCAATCTCAGGCAGAATAAGCATCACCATTCCCAAATCTTCAAGTTTGAAGAATGAATGTAAGGGTACAATGCAATCATGGACAAAGTAAACTTATTAATATTGTAGTAATGGAAGGACATGTAAAATTGCTATAAAGATAGTGGTTTCAAGAGGTACTGAGAAGAGAGGGAGGGAATAATAAGTGGAATATAGGACATTTTATGTCATTTGGAATTAAATGTAAACTGCAATGTAAACCTTAGATCTTGGTTGTAGCAATGCTTCAATATTCAATATTTATTCATCAATTGTAACAAATGTACTACACTATTGTAAGATGTTATTAATAGGGGAAGATGTGGATGAGGGATGGGGTGAGGCATATGGGAATACCTTATACTTTTTAAATTTATTTTATTTTTTTTAAAAAAGCTTTAGATACCTGAATTTTACATAAAAGTATAAGCGATTCCCATATGCTCTACTCCCTTCCCCTCTCACACTTTCTCATATCAACATCTTCTTTCATTAGTGTGGTACATTTGTTACAATTGCTGGACACATATTGAAACATTGCTACTAACCATGGACTATAGTTTACATTATAGTTTACAATCTACCCCACACAATTTCATAGGTTGTGACAAAATATTATGACCTGTATCCATCATAGCAATGTCATGCAGGACAATTCCAATGTCCCCAAAATGCCCCCATGTTACAGAATATCTTATAATTTTGATGTAACTTTTCTGTAATTGAAAACCTCTTTAAAAATAAACTTTATTATATTAACAAATTCTGCTCTTGTACTTACCACATAGCTGAGACACATGTCATAGAGTAGCATTATAGAGAGATTGGTTTAAAAGGTCAAATGAACTACCAAAATGAGGATTTAACTAACCCTATTTGGAAATATTCCCCACAAGGTTTTCTAAAGTCCTTTAAATAGGAGAAAGCTTTTAAGGCTCTTCCTGATGCTTTCTCTTTATATTGTCTGGAGAACCATCCAATATTATTTTCAAGGGTGTGATGAATATGTCTTTAAATTTACAGTCCTATTAGAAACATCATTTAAGGAGTATTCAGTGTTAGTTATTGACACAGAATCCACCATGGCAATCTCCACCTTTTAAAAATTAATGTCTTTAGTCCTTACCTGGGTGTTATTTGGGAGCAAAACATCATTTGCCCTAGTACAAGCCATTTATGAGTTACACTTAACTCAAGACTGAGTATACCACTAAAAACAGAGAGAAAATCATATATAAAAACCTTATGACACTACAATGTATACAATTAGAGGGAATTAAAACTCCATCTACTAATATAATACTGACAGACAAGTTTGCTTGCTGATATAGAAAAACAAGTGGCCACTGATTTTACAATTGTCCTCCTCTTCCCAGGAAATTAACAAACCCACAAGCTTCTCAGTCAGAAGCAAAATGATTGCCTCCAAAGTGGAAATCTTGGGGTCAGAAAGGGAAAATAACTCTATTAGTAATTGGTCATCCAGCCAAGTTTTAAGTACAATGGAACAGATCACTCCCTGTTAAGACATTCCAGTTACCCACACTCTTCCTATGAGGAATAAAAATATCTCTTGTGACTCAAAAATCAAATATAGTTTCTTTCTACTACTTTGTCTCTGTTCATTAGACTCCAACTTCTTAATATGTCTTTCTTCTCAGTCCTTCTACCTCAACTAAACTTTTAGGGCAGAAACTTTTGGCCCAATGGGAGTGCACAAGTGTGTGCACTCCAGAGAACTTTTCTGAGATTTTGCACACTCTGATGACCAAGTTCAACACCTTATAATGGATTTCTTTGACTACTGGGCACATTTATGTCACTGTGTTATTTTACCAGGGCTTCTCTGAAAATACCAAAGTCTCATTGACTTAAACAATAGGATTGAAATGCTTCACAGTTTGATAGGTTAAGAGTCTAACATCAAGGTATTGGCTGGGCTTGCTTTCTCTCCCAGAGTCTACAGTGCTCTGACAATCCTCTGTCACAGCCATTTCTCTTGTGTCTGCTCATCTGGTTTCTGCTGACTTTGCCTCTACTCATAAGGCCTTCAGACATATTGGATTAAGGCATGAATTTATTCAGTTTTGCTACACATTAACTAAGAATAACACCTTCAAAACTCCTTTTTAAAAATGTGTTTACATCCAGAGTAACATAGATTAATAATTCTGAATGTCTATTGTTGGTTACATGATTCAATTGCAACAGAAGCCAACTTAGTAGATTCTTATAATTATATTAATTTTACTATTTACTTTTCTGTTTAACTCATGTCCTCAGCACTACTTATAGATGTGGTAAAAATAAATATTATAGACTTTTTATATGTCAATATTGACTCTACAATGCCTATGTCCAGTTTTCCCAATTGGTTTCTGAATACCTGAAACACTATACTCATGGTTTCAGATTTCAAAGGTAAGGGATTAGTCAGTCTATGTACCAGTGATGAGACACTGCTATACTCCCAAGAAAAATTGCTAATGTCATGGGTACTATTTGTATAATACTTGATGATGAATCATAAAGAGTGTCCATGTTACCCTGTGGTCCGTAACCAAAATAGTACTCTGGCTTCCATTTCTGCAAATACCACAGATTCACAGTGGTAGATCATTCCTCAGTCTTTTTTATTATTCCATTCCATCCAGACTTCCAATACCGTTCCTCTGGCACATGGGAAAAACCACAATACACCTGGACTATGATGCCAGAAGACTTCATTGAAGCCTCCTGATAATTCTCTGTTTCTCATCCATAATCCCCCAAACATAATTTTCCTGTTCTTCTACCTTAAACCAATATGCACATAAATTGATCTTATTTTCACTTATATAATCTCTCCTCAACAGGGAACTTTTCTTTTACTTAAAACCTTCGCTATTAAAGGAAATTGAGCTTTTAAGAATAAATTTAATTTTGTCAGTCTCAGGGCCACTAGCTAGGTCATCATATAACTAGGAAAGCAAATTCTCTCACCAGTTAAAGTTATCACCATTAAAATTTTCCCTCACCCTATCACCTAGATAACATTTAGAAAATTATTAAGATTTAAGGATATTGCAGGCAGTAGATTACCAACATTTCTGAAATAACTGTCACTCTCAATGACATAAGTAAAAACATCATCCCTGATATTCTGCTTGGAGTTATCAATAGAATTAGCTTTTACCAAGTAATAACTACTATATGGAATACTTCAACTCTTGGTCTTCCCAGTTATAAAAAGTCTTTTTATTTTTCTATCTTTTTATAAGAAAGAATGGCTGAACACTTATATTATTAGCTAATAAATATGGCAATCAGAAACCAACTGGATACTTAAATTTCTTTCTCATATCAGTAGCTAAAGAATGTATCAGTTTTCTAAGAGCAAGAGCTACAAGAGCAAAGTTAGTGTAGTTCACCTTTGATTTAACTCTAAGTTCCTTCTCCACCTAATGGAACCCTATAGTTGTTCAGACTGTTTTCCTCACTGAGAACCCCCAACATTTTTCACTTCCAAGTTCACTTACTACTTGCTAATTCCATCCCCATTTCATGTAACTATCCATTATATCATGTCCTTAATTCAGATACCTTGCAAATTATTCCAAAAAGAAGCCTCAATATTGTTTAACTTAAGGAGATCAGACTGAAGAGGGAACATTATTTAAATATATTTAATTATTAATTTTACTTCAGATGTAAACAAAATAGAGAAAATATATAGATAGTTCAAATTTAATTCAGAAGCTTTCAACAATTTTGATTATTTTATTTCTATGAACCCTCACTCCCAAAAATTATATTAAAACATATATCCATCATAGTGAATAATTCATATAATTCATATATCATTGAAAGGTATATACCTTATGAATATATGTGTGTTCATAATATTCCCAGAGTGTTGAACACTATACATTTTTAAAGGAGGTACCAGAGAGTAAACCCAGGACCTCATACATGGGGAGCAGGCACGTAACCAATAAAAGTTAGTTTTTTCATTTGTTTGTTTTGTTTTTAGGAGGTACTGGGGATTGAACCCAGGATCTCATACATGGGAAGTAGGCACTCAACCACAAATAGTATATTAAAATCTTTTGCATTCCATACAAATTTCAGTTTGATGACAATATTTCAGTAATTTATTGTGGTGCAACACTCTGAATATAATTAATACCTTTGAATCGTATATATGAATATGTATAAAATTGGATCTGTTACCAGAATAAAAATATATATATAAAAACCTCAAAGTATTAAACACAGAATGAACTCATATCTGAATTATGGACTAAGTTAATAATATAATTATTATATTATTGTTTCATCAGTTATAACAAAGTTACCACACTCACACAAAATGTTGATAAATAGGGAAAACTGTGTGTGTGAGGGAAGCATATATGGAAACTCTGTACTTTCAGTGTGATTTTCCTGTAAATGTACAGCTGCTCTAATAAAAACAAATTTATTAGAAATTTCTAATTTAAAAATAAATTTATTTCATTTCCAAATAAAAATTAAAAATTTACTATTATGGGAATATTATGAACTCATGAAAGTATCATCAGAGACACTATCTCATCAGAAGTCAGCCACTGATGGTCTTGGACTCCTGCCACATGGCAAGACAAAATAGTGCTGGTCTCTGCCTTCTCCTCTGGGCTCACTTTCTCCCCAAGCTCAGCTGTTTGTGATCAGGCATTTGGTTCATTTCTCCCCAGGTCTTGTCCCTTCAGTTTGGGCTAATCCACTGATTCCATCCTCCAGCCTCTCTCTCAGGCTCTCAGGGTTTCTCTGTCTTTCTGCAGCTATAGGAAATTCTAGAGTCCTTTCTCACATGGCAGGGTAATATGGCAGCTCCCTTGCTCTGTGTGTCTCTTCATGTTTCTCCCATTTATAGAAGACTCCAGCAAGAGGGACTTGTAATCACTTTAAACAACATTGACTTCATTTTATTTCTACTTTCTAATCTATCATAAGTCTTACTCATTGGCCAACATTAACATGGTAGAAAAAAGGAACCAGAATTTATAAACCACAGTTTTCTGCATCTCCTCTTGTAAAACTATTTTTGAAGTGAGTGGAGAAGAGAACATCTTGTATATTTATTCAGACTTTTTTAGACAATAGGGAGGAAAGGGAGACTTATCTCATTTTATGAGGACAGAGTAACATTTATACAATAACATGGCAAACATTGTAACTGAAAAAAAAGTAAAGTCACAACTCAGTGTTTGCTTGTGAACTGATAACCAAGTAGGTGATGCAAACCATTACCTAAATAAACTCCATGAAATATATTATTTATATTAAAACAAGAAGAATTTGGTAAGTTAGACATTAGAAAATAAATTAAAGTAATCTATCATATTAACAGACAAAAAATGGAAACCACATGAACAGTTCCCATATTGCCTCCATACTTTGTCATCACAAATAAGCTTCACTGGCTTTTTCCTATTCCAAAATTACATGCACTTGAATATTTGCAATATTTGTACCCTCTTCTTGAGTCACTCCTCCCACAGATAACTGCATGGCCATTTCTTTCACTTTAATAAGACTTTGATCAAATATTTTCTATTCAATGCTTCTGAAAATAGAAAAAAAACAAAATTAATTTTTAGAGGGCTTCCAAGATGGTGGGATAGGGAATGGCAAGCTGCAATCCTCCTCCAGAAACTGTGGGAAGGTAAGCAGGTTTTCTTGGTAGAAAAGAAACTGTGGGGCTGCATGGGCAATTGGAGAGGGTAGTGAGAGAGGGGAGATCAAGTTGGCTGGGGTGAAAGAGAACCCATAGCAGATAGGGCACTCAAGTTTGTTCAGAGGCAAGGGAATCCAGGGAAGTGACCTGACTGGAAAACCAGAATTCAGCTGGCTCCTGAATAAGTTAAGTACCCCACACATTGAGCAACTGAGGGAGTATCCCATTATCCAGCAGGTTCTTGAGGTGGGGCATTTGAGGGGCAAATGAATGTGGGGGTCTGGCACACAGCCAATTTAGGGAGAGAGATGTGTAGGGGCGATAGCTAGGGCAAGTGGACAAGGAAAGAATAAAGACACTCAGATAGCCCTGAAACAGCTCCAGGGAGAGGGGAAAGTGGAAGTGATCAGAGACACTGCCATACCCACCCACCCTGGGAGAGAAAGGAAATAAGTAAGAGAGGGGGCAGCCTGAGAAGTGCCTAAATGCTCAGGAAAGTGAGAAGCCTGGAGAGTTGTATTAGTCAGCCAAAGGGGTGCTGATGCAAAGTACCAGAAATCTGTTGGATTTTATAAAGGGTATTTATTTGGGGTAAAGTCTTACAGTTAAAAGGACCTAAAGATTCCAACTCAAGGTTACTTCCTCACCAAACTCTGTTGCCATGAGTTGAAGCAAAATGGAGGGCAATGTCAACAAAGGTTCAGCCTTCCTCTTCCTTCTTAAAGTTCCATGGATGCAGCTTCTTCCAATCGCAACTGTAGGCTGGCATAGGGCTCATCTCTCTTTCCAGGGCTTGTTTTTTGTGGGCTCAGCTGCTCTGTTCTCTTTACAAGATCAACTGTAAACTATTGGGTGAGGGTCTCATCTCTCTTCCTGGGGTCTCGGCTATGACTATGGAACTGTCTCTTTTCTGTTGTGTATCTTCTCTGTGTATCTACTTCTGTGTGTCTCCTTGATTGAATGTCAATTTATATAGCCCATGGAGGGGACAGGGATTCATCCTGGATTCCCAGGATGACTTACACTCTACTGATGTGGTAAAATCAAAGCCCAAACTTAATATAATTTATTCAAAGACATCTCATCTGAATCCAATGCAACCAAAGTGTATCACATCCAAAGGAACAGACCAGTATACAAACATAATCAATATCTCTTTTTGGAATTCATAAATAATATCAAACTATCTCACTACACACTCTGAATTCCAAAAAGATATTACAAAATTCAAAAATTTCGTTTCAGTAGCAATGTTAAGTAAAAAATCACATCACAATCAGCTTATAGAAATATATTTTATTTTGAGGCCAAGACCCTCAGGCTGTAGACCTTTGAAACTTACAAAACAATTGATCATCTTCCAATATATAAGGGTTCAATGGATAAACATTTCCATTACAATAATGAAACTTTGAGAGGTAAACATGAATCACTGGTCCCCTGAAGTTCTCAAAACCTGCAGGACATACTTCATTAGCATTCAAAGTCTGAGAGTCATTACTAAGATGATGGTTTCTTTATATCCTTGGGGCCTCATGGGGAGCCATTCTTTCCACAGGCTTGCCCAATGGCCATTTTCTTGGTTCCACCCTCATCAAGCATATGGGTGGTGACTGAGCTCCAGACATCACTCTCCAGGAATATTTGTGGAATGACAAAAATTTACTGCATCTCAGGGGCAGAGTCTAAACCCCTTCCATACAGTTTGAGGAAGGCAAAATTCTCCTATATCTCTGATGTACAGGCACAAACCTCTCAGAGTAATGAGACCTGGCCTTCCCTAATCTATGGAGGATAGGCCCACACTCTCAGCTCTATCGAGTGTTGACTTTTCCTCATCCATTGAGGAATATGATACACCTTCTCAGTACCCTGGGTCAGCAACACTCTCCCTGAACAGTGAGTTGGAACTTCCACCCTCTTCCACTGCTGGGACAAACTCACCCTCTCTGTACACATGGGTAGGGTTCTTTTCTTGGTGCAAGGAGATGTCATAATTCCAGAACTCAGCCTCCACGGTTTTCCTCTTAAAGCCTTTTTCTCTTTCATCTCTCCCCTCCACGTCCCTTTTAGTTCAACCTAACAATGGTTTTGTTCATAGTTTTCTCAAAGTTTATTGGCTTAGCAAGCAGGATGCAAAGGCCCAAGCCATTAGACAATAAAACATTCCAGAAGTCTTCCCTGAATAGCTGCATTTTCAATCCTGACTTACAATTTCCTCAAATGGGGCACTACTGTCTGGGGGCTTGATATACAGAGCCTTGGCATCTCTGGAATCAGTTTCTATTTTCTTTGTGAATAACAATTCAGTTATCAGTTTATCTCTTTCCTCTAACATTTTGCTATAAGCTGCAAAGAAGAACCAGGATGCAGTTTTGACATTTAGTTTAGAAATCTCCTTGGCTAAATGTCCAAGCTCATAATTTTCAAATTCTGTCTTCCATACAACATTACAACTTAATCTTGCTAAGTTCTCTGTGACTTTAAAACACCAATAGCCTTTCCCTCAGTTTCCAATTATTGTTTCATCATATACTTCTGAGGCTTCATCAAAAGTCTCTTTAGTGTTCATATTCCTACCAACAATCTCTTCAAAGCATCTAGTCCTTTTCTATCAAGCATCTCACAATTTCTCCAAAAAAAATTTACCCATACCCATTTATAAAACCATCCCAGTATTTTGGTAATTTCAAAAGAACTACCTCACAACTGGTATCAAATTCTGTATTAGTCAGCAAAAGGGGTCCTGAAGCAAAGTACCAGAAATCTGTTGGGTAAAATCTTACAGTTAAAAGGACCTAAAGATTCCAACTCAAGGTTACTTCCTCACCAAACTCTGTTGCCATGTGTTAAAGCAAGATGGCAGGCAATGTCTGTGAGATTTCAACTTTCCTCTACCCACTTAAGGCTCCATGCGTGCACCTTCTTCTGATCTCAGTTGTAGGCTTGCATAGCGCTCATCTCTCTTCCTCTATTCTCTTCACAAGGTCAACTGTAAACTATCTGGCAAATGTCTCATCTCTTCCTGGAGCCTCTCCTATATGTATGGAGCTGTCTCTCTTCCTCTGTGTATCTTCTCTATGTACATACTTCTGTGTATCTACTTCTGTGTATCTTCTCTATGTACATACTTCTGTGTATCTACTTCTGTGTCTCCTTAATTGTTTGTTTATACAGCCTATGAAGTGGATGAGGGCTCAAACTGAGTTACACTCTACTGATGTAGTCAAATCAAAGCCCTAATCTTAACATAATTTAATCAAAATTATCTCATCTAAATCTAATACAATCAAAGGGTATCATGTCCAGAGGAACGGACAAGTTTACAATCATAATCAATTACATATTTTTTTGGAATTCATAATAATATGAAACTGCCACAAAAGGCAAATGTCAAAACATTAGAAGCCTAACTGGCATGGGGTAAAAAAACAGCAGGCAGAGACAAGCAAGCCTTCAGATGTCTTCAGAAGCTTAACAACTGATGGAGTTGGGTATGTCAGTAATTAAACTCTTTTTTCGCATATACATGGTCCTGGGTTCAAGACACAGTATCTTTTATAAAAGAAAAAAAAAGACAAAGCTTAACTGGCTTGATTGAAAATGGGATGGGGAGAGGCATGCCAGGAACTTCAGGGAACAGGAGTTGAATGACTAGCTGCTTCAGGACTGGGAATTTAGACTGAGATTTTTTTTAGGTTGTTTTGTTATTTTTAAATTACCTTTTTTATTCCTTATTATTTGCTCTACACCCAGGTAAGTTACCTGTGAAAGGGAGGTTTGCAAGGATATTTATTGATGAGCACTGGCTGCCTGAGAAGGTTGCTAGTGGCCTGAGAGGGAAGCCTGTACTTTCTTTTCTCTTCTTTTTTTTTTTTGGATTTGATGTTGCTGCCTTTTTTCTCTCTTTTTTATTTCTTTTCTCTTTAGTTTACTTATTTTCCTTCTTCCATTTTTCCCTCATGCATTGAATTACTTTCACAATACTTTCCCTTGTTAGGTCTTCGTTTTCATTCTTCTCTTCTAATCGTTCTGGTATTTTATTTCATTCAGATTTTTTCCTATTTCTTTCTTTCTTTACTCTGCATTTTTATTCTTAATAAAGAATAAAGAATTCCGGCGATGAGTTTCCCTTGCATTGAGGGATTACTACCAAGCACCAACTAGCAATGCAACTGGAAAAAGACTTTAAATAAAAGGGGGAAAAGGTAAAGACAAATGAGTTCATATGGCTAAAAGATTTCAAAGTGATTCAAGAGGTCATCCCAGAGGTAATGCTTATGTACATCTCAGCAGGATCTCATAGACTGCCAAAGTGGATATGACCCCAAATAGTGGGGCTCCTGAGGGCTCTGGAGACACCCAGGTCCTATGGTCAGAGCAGATAGCAATGGAGTTTGGTGCCTTGCCTCTGGACCATATTTTGGTGTTTGTGCTCCCAAGAATGACAGAGTTGGACTCAATTATGGTTTCCCTACACAAGGTTCATCTATCCCTTGTGTTTAAACCTATACTTGGTGCTGGAGTTTGTAGGTATATGTCCAAGAGACTGGAGTCTTTGGGCTGTTTATGTGCCAGCTGAGCCTGGAACCTCAGCAGAGTTGCATCACCTATTCTCCAGTTTATTGGACTCACCCAGGACAACTAATAAGGTGGTGAGGATTGAAAACCACCATACCAAAGAAATGAGAGAGCCAACAACTGCAGGCAAGGGAGGCCTATCCATTGGCTCTATGGGATTGAAACCTCCTTTCAATTAGACATGGAGTGGACATCACCATCCCAGAATCCTTAGGATTGGAGAATGAACTATGGACAAGAGTTGACTTACTGCCATTCTACTATAATCATATTGTGATTTTAGCATTGGAAGAAATTACAACATTGATGTGGAGGCAGTTACCACTGGAGGCTCTAGAGGCAGGGAGAGGATAAAACAGTTGCAATAAGGGTATTTTTTGGTGACTTGGGAATTGTCCTGAGTGACATTGTGATGACAGACATAGGCCATTTTATATTGTCACATAACAATCAGAACTGTTTGGGAAAGTATGTAGACTACAATGTGAACTATGTTCCATGCTCAGTGGCAAAGCCCCAGGATATGTTCATCACTTGCAATGAATGTACCACACTAATGAAGGATGTTTATGGGATGGTTTGGGAGTTGTGGGGAGTGGAGCTAATGGCAATCCCTACATTTTTTTGTGTAACAGTTATATAATCTAAGTATCTTTTTTAAAAAAATAAAGGACATTTATAAGAACAAAAAATAAATAAAAAGTAAGAGAGCCAAAATTGATGATCTAGCTGCATAACTGGAGGAATTAGAAAAACAACAGCAAAATTATCCTAGACCAACTTGAAGGAAGGGAAAGGTAAATATCAGAGCAGAAATAAATGAAATCCAGAACAAAAAACAATAGAAAGAATCAACAAAACCAAAAGTTGTTTCTTTGAGAAGATCAACATAATCAACAAACATTTAACTATAATGACGAAGAAAAATAGAGAGAAGGCACAAATAAATAAAATCATAAATTACAAGGGGAACATTATTAATGAACCCCAAAAAATAAAGATCATACAAGGATACTATGAACAACTGTACAACAACAAATTTGACAACCTAAATGAACATGACAAATTCCTTGAAATGCACTGACAACTTTCATTGGCTCTACAAGGAATACAGGAACTCAACAAACCACTCACAAGCAAAATGATGGAATTAGTCTTCAAAAATATTCCAAAGAAGGAAAGTCCAGGACCAGAAGCTTTCACAGGTGAATTCTAACAAACATTTAGAGAGAATTAATATCAATCTTGTTTAACCTCTTCCAAAATTTGGAAAGGAAGGAAAATTATGCAACACATTTCATGAAGCCAACTCATGAAAACAAAATTACAGACCAACCTCTCTAATGAACATTGATGCAAAAATTCTCAACAAAATACTTGCAAATAGAATCTAGCAACATATAAAACCAATTTTACATCACGATAAGTGGGTTTCATTTCTGATATGCAAAGGTGTTTCAACATAAGACAATAAAATTATCATAATACACCATGTTAACAAATCAAAGGGAACAAAACACATGATCATCTTGACAGAAGCAGAAAAGGCATTTGACAAAATCTAACATCCTTTTCTGATGAAAACATTTCAAAAATTAGGTATATAAAGAAAGTTCCTCAACATATTAAAGGACATATATCAAAATCCCACAGCCAACATTGTACTCAATGAGGAGAAGATGAAAGCTTTCCTTGTAAGATCAGGAACAAAACAAGGATGCCTGGTGTCCCCACTGTTAATCAACATTGTGCTAGAAATTCTAGGTAGAGCAATTAGGGAAGAAAAAATAAATAGAAAGCATCTAAATTGGAAAAGAGAAAGTAAAACACTCACTCTTCACAGATGACATGATTGTATATTTAGAAAATCCCAAAGTATCTACAAAAACTGGTTACAGTTAATAAATGAGTTCAGCAAAGTGGCAGGATACAAGACCAACATGCAAAAATCAGTAGTGTTTCTATTCACTATTAATGAACAAGCTGAATAGGAAATGAAGAAATAAATTCCATTTACAATAGCAGCAAAGATGCAAATATCTAGGTATTAATTAGGAATGAATTCATTTATCCAGGAACATAAAGGCTCTTCATTGAGAAAACTAGAAAACACTGCCAAAAGAAATTAGAAAAAGGCTTAAACAAATGGAAAGATAGTCTATGTCAAAATGCTTCAAGGACCTAAACATATAACCCGGTACCATAAAACACCTAAAAGATAATGTAGGGAATCATCTACAAGAATATGTAGTAGGTGGTTTTTTTTAAAACCCTATACCCAAAGTGCAAGCATCAAAGGATAAAATAGATAAATGTGATCTACTTAAAATTAAGCACTTCTACCCCTCAAAGGACTTTGTGAAGAGGATAAAAAAGCAGCTTATTCAATGGGAGAAAATATTTGGAAATCACACATCCAGCAAGGATCCAATAACCATGATGTATAAAGAGATCCTCCAACTCAACAATAAAAAGACAAGTGACCCAATTTAAAAAATTAGCAAAAGACCTGAATAGACACTTTCCTAAAGAAGAAGTACAAATGGCAAAAAACACATGAAAGAAATGTTCAACTTCACTAGCTATTAGTGAAATGCAAATCAAAGCTATAATGAGTTTTCATTTCATACTTAATAGAACGATCACTATTAACAAAACAGAAAACTACAAGCTTTGGAGAGGATGTGGAGAGACAAAAATGTTTATTCATTTTGGAGGGAATGTAGAATTTTACAGCCACTGTGGACATCTGTTTGGCATTTCCTAAGTAAGTTAGATATAGATTTCCCATGTGACCCAGCCATAATGATACTAGGCATCTACCCAGAAGAACTGAGAGCAGTGACATGAACAAACATTCACGTACTGATGTTCATAGCGACATTATTCATAATTGCCAATAGATGGAAACCACTCACATGTCCATCAACTGACTATTGGGTAAACACACTGATATATTCACATGATGGAATATTATTCAGCTATAAGAAGAAATGAAGTCATGAAGCATAGATCAACATGAGTGAACCTAGAGGACATTATGTTGAGTGAAGCAAGCTAGGCACAAAACTTCAAGTATTGTATAATTTCAGCATTATGAACTAAATATAATGACCAGACTCATGGAGCTAATAGCTAGAATATGTTGTCAGAGATTAGAATGTGGTTAGAGAATAGAAAGCCAAGGTTTAAGCTGTACAGAATTGGCAAAAAGTTGTTTGTAAATATTTTGAAATGAATAGAATTGGTGAAAGCACACCATAGGATTTGGAATTAGTAGTTTTAACATATGGGTATGATAATAATTTGTGGTTTTTGTGTGTTTTTTTGTTTTGTTTTCTTTTTCTTTTTTTAGAGTAATGAGAATGCTGTAATATTGATTGAAGTGATGAATGCATAACCAGGTGTTTATACTAAATGTCATTGTACACTTTAGGTGAATTATATGGTTTTTTTTAACAAGAAAAATAATAGGGTGGGCTGGGGAAAATACACCAGATGTAAGATATGGACTATAGATATTAGTAATATTTTAACAATGCTATTTCATAGATTTTTAAACAAAAGCTTCAAAATAATGCAAGGTGTTAGTAGTGGGCTGATGTATGGGATCCCTGTATGATGTTATGCATCTTTGTTTTCTAAGTTCACAACTTTTACTATATACTTATTTTTATGTATTTTCATGAATGAATGATATACTTCAGTAAATTGTTTTTAAAATGAAAAAGACATATTCTTCTCACATCCAAAATACATTCATTTCATAGCAACCTCCTAAACTCTTAAGTCATTTCAGAAACATTGCTAAATGCAATATTTCCTCAAAATTGGCTATATGTGTCACTAGTTTTCAATAACAAAATCATCATTTCTTTCTAGGGCCTGATCAGAATTACCATTAATATCCAAATTTCTGAGAAAAGTCTTTGATAGCAATTTAGTTTTCTATCAAGCACCTCACTATTCTTCCAACCTCAATCCAGTACCAAATCCAAATTGATTTAGGTATTTGTAATGGCAGCACCCCACTCTTCATACCTAAGAAACTATTAGTTCCCTTGATATCAAAGTAAATACACAATGGGATATAGTGAGAATTTATTGGCTCATGGTTTTGAGGTTAGAATTCTAAAATAAGGTAGCATCCAGGCAATGCTTTCCCCCAGAAGTCTTTAGCATTGTGGGCTTTTTGCCACATTGCATTGTACATGGAGACCTCTCCTGGCTTCATGTATCTGGCTTCACCTATCTGATTCTGGGTTCCATTGCCTTTCAGATTCTGGATTATCCCTGTGACTTTCTCTGTCTCCATTACCTTCCTTAAAAGGCCTTCAGTAAGAGTATTAAGACCCATCCTGATTTAGCTGGGCCATATATTATCTGAAGAAAACTCACCCAAATGTCTTATTTACCACAGTTCACACCCACAGGAATGAATTAAGATTAAGATCATGTTCTTCTGGGGTACATATTTCCATGCCACCTTATTTGTATTTCTTCCAAAATTCAAAAAGACTCATTGGAAGTTTTACCTCTTTTTTGATTCTGGCAAGGGCAAAATGTAACCGCTTATCATTGATTTTAGAAGGGGTATCACAACATGTCCCACAACAGTGGCTGCAGAGAATTTCACTGAGATGGAAGGTCCTTGAATATTTGTCAGTTTTATTTCCATCTCTCTGAAGTGCAATTTTCTTACCAATAACTCCAGGCCAATTGCTCATTCTTCCTTACTAAGTGCAATTGGCATAATATCATCAATCTGATGTATGACATTTTGTCTTATGTAAGGGAAAGGAAATCAAGATCATTGATGAAGAGATTTTTATATAGGGCTGTAGAGTTGATATATCCCTGAGTTATGAAGTGAAAGTGTATTGCTGGCCATCTGAGCAAAAAGAAAACTATTTCTGGTATTTTATACTAAGTATCAAGAAGAAAAGCAAGTACCATAGAAATATTGGCATTACAGGAAAAAGGGAATGTGTTAAAGTGCTCAAGGAATGATACCAGATGAGAACAGAAGCTAGTTGGATTTTCATCACATGGATAACTTTAAGATAATCCACAGTCATCCTCCATGATCCATCTGTTTTCTACATAGGCCAAATAGGAAAGTTTAAGGGAGATACACCTGGAATAATTACCACCATATACTTTACATCCTTCATGGTGTGTCTAATCTCTGCAATTTTTTCTGGAATATCGTATTGCCTTTGATTTACTATATTCCTAGTTATAGGCAGTGCTAGTGATTAAAAGTTGGCATTTCTTATGATAATAGCCTTCACTCCACCGGTCAGGGAACCATTGTGGATATTCTGCCAGTTGCTAAGTATGTCTATTCCAATTATGCATTGCAGAACCGGAGAAAAACCACCAGGAAGGGTTCACAGACACACTGAACCACTGTGGGACAGATTGGAGCTAAACTCATTGATCACCTGGTCTCCATATAACTCTTATCTGAGTATTAGACCACGGAGACATTTGTATCCTTGGAATTAGTACTGGTGTGGAGCCAGTGTTCAAAAATTAGTAAAAACTCTCTTTCCCTTTATGGAAAGCATAGGCACCCTAAGTAAATGTCATAGCTCTCTTTGGGGAAGGCTGAGAGAAAGGTTAACAGTATACATTTTTGTCAGTGTAGTGGGGTAGTTTCTTAAGGGAACTCAATCTACCTTTCATTTGAGATTTACTGGGTCTGTAAATAGTTTCAAATCTGGAAATTGATTAAGGGACTGTGACATTTGGTTTTTGTGATTCAAATTAGACATTTGTTCACTTACCCTAGAACTCAATCAAGTGAGAATTTAGTAGACTGTTCATTAATTTTGCTTCTAAGTACCTTATGATCAAATACTCAATGCCATAGGTCTCTACCAATCAGACTATTGTGATTAGTGCTTTGAATCTGCTGTGCATTATAACTATGCTCACCTTTTCTTTTAGTCACTGCTACTTGACCACTGTCACCCTAAGTTCCAATTATTACCTTTGATTTAAGCATTCCAGCTCAATGACAGCAGTCCCTGCTTCAATATCTGGTCTACAGAGAACAACCACAAAGTTTTACAAAGGTGCTTAGTCTCTCCTCAAAACATTATTTCATTTTCTTATTAATTTTGTTTGGTTATTTTGTCAGCTTCACTTTTGAAGAAGTTTTGGATCACAGAAGGGTTACAAAAATGGCAGGGAAGGATCATTGGTACAGGGCATCAGTGACGGGGGATACATGGGAGAACTTTTATAATCGGCATAAATATAAGGCATATGAATTACTTCAAGTGTTCATGGGAAATTGTTGCAATGGGTGGAGATCCACACATTAAATGAAATAATGTTGAATTCCCATCCTGGGGAATTCTGCCACATTTTCTAATGGGACAGCAAGAATCAACTGACTACAGGTACAGGAACTAATTAAGGGGGAGTGAAAATTGATGGGCCCTTGATATTGATGACTGTACTTATGAACCTTTCCTTTTGAAATTAATACTTAGCATATTACAGGTTGCCTAAAAATTATCTCCAGAGAGCCTCCTTGTTGCCCAAACGTGACTTCTCTCTAAGTCAAACTCAGCATATAAATGCATTACCTTCCCCTTGGCATGGGACATGACTTCCAGGGATAAGCTTCCCTGGCACCAAGTGATTACTACCAAACACCAACTAGCAATACAACTGGAAAAAGACCTTGACCAAAAGGGGGAAAGGGTAAAGACAAAAGAGTTTATATGGATAAGAGACTTCAAAGTGAGTCAGGAGTTCATTCCAGAGGTTACACTTAATCACATCTCAGCAGGATCTCATAGACTGCCAAAGTAACTATTGCTTCAAATACCAGGTCTCCTGAAGGCTCTGGAGGCATCCAAATATTATAGGCTGGTCAGACAACTCAGGAGCTTGGTGCTCTGCCAGTGTGCACCACTTTGGAATTTATGCTTCCCAGTGTGACAGAGTTGGACTCAGTTGTGGTTTCCCTACACATGGCTCTTCTGCCCCTTCTATTTGAACCTATAGTTAGTAGTAGAATTGATAGGTTTATGTTCAAGAGACTTAAATCTTTGATCCATCCATGTGCCAGTTCTGCCCTGAATCCCAACAGAGTTGCAACACCTACTTTCCAGTTCATTGGCTTCACCCAAGACAATAAACAAGGAAATGATGGACAATGACCATCCAAAGGTACAGAGAGAGTCTACAATTGCAAGCAAGGTAGTCCCATCCATCTGCCCAAAGGGATCTAAGCCCCCTCTCAATTAGAGTTGGAGTAGGCATCTCCATCCCAAAATTCTCAGGATTGGGGAATGAAAAATGGACTAGAGCAGACTTACTGTTATTCTACTGTAGACTCATTGTGATCTAACAATGGGAGAACTTTTATCATTGATTTGTAATCAGGGGCCACTGGAGTTTCTGAGGGGAGAGAAGGGGTGAAATAGATGTATTATAGGGACATTTTTGGGACATTGGATTTATCCTGAATGACATTGCAATGACAGATACACACCATTATATACCTTGTCATAGCTTACAAAATTGTGTGGGAAAGAGATTAAACTATAATGTAAACTATAATCCAGACTTAGTGGCAATGCTTCTATATGTGTTCATCAATTGAAACAAATGTACCACATTAATGAAGAATGTTAATATGAGAAAGTGTGGAATGGTAGGGAGTGGGACATATGGTAATCCCTTACATTTTTATGTAACATTTATGTAATCTAAGTATCTTTAAAAACAAAATAAAAATAATATTAAAAGTATTAAAGTCATGGTGAAAGATGTGTCTTCTGTTAAGTCTTTGGGTGGATTAGCTGATCTTGCCTGATAAATCCAAGATAAAATTGTAATCTCCATTTCCTTTTGGATGCCTTGTTTTACATAATATCAAGGCAGTTCTGGAATCTCAACTTCATTTAGTGTAAGCCAACTTTTGGTCCATGTTTCAGGCCATCAACATAGGCCCCTTCTAACTCCTGGAACTCTTTGAAATCAGAATTTCTACTTACTGGGACCATATTAATCAGTTCAGATTTATACTAATTTATATAACTTCCACTATTATCCCTCACCCTTAATATCAATTCTCACATTACAGTAATCAGGGCATAATGTGTGGGAATTGATATTAAGGGTGTGGGATAGTTGTAGAAGGAACATATTTCCCTGATTTTTTTTTCTATATAAAGTATAAAAGTCATGCAATACTTTTGAAATATAGCATGCATCCTCATGTGTTAGACTTTGTACCTCATGTTTTTGGTCTGCCTGTTCTTTATCTTGTTAAAAGTTCATAATTAAAAAGAGGTGGTGGGTTGGTGCTGAGGAAAATTAGCAGTATCTTTCAAGTCAACTGCCTCCATTAAAGTTTTGTTTCATCAGGCAAAGTAGGGCTAAACTTCTCAGATGGACATTGAAGAACTGCTTTCCATGGCAAAAAAAAACTCAGTATAATTTAGAGGTTCAATTTCAGCAACTTCATCATTTGTCATATGTACCCATTTCAATGACAAGGGTCCCATTCCTTCCCAATCAATGCCTTCATTTTAACAATAGATATCCTGCAAATTTGGGAATTCAATTTGTGTTGTCATTCTGCTACTTGTATGATGAAACTCTGTGTTTGGTTTTCATATATCTCAATATTATGGCTAAAAGAGATAAAGGCTTCTTTTAAGGCACACACAGAATCTTTCATGTCATTTATGTGCCACTTAACCTGGGAATTTGAGGGCACCCTTTTATTTCAGTAATTCATTTAGCATATTTAAAACAACCAGCCAATCTCAGTATGCTCATTAGCTTAAGAAAAATCATCTAAGCTATCAAATACCCATGCACCCAGAACCTTGGTTTTTATAGATCATTTTTTATGAGTGTCAAGTTGTGATACTTTGTTTATCTCTATTGCCAGATCATGACAAAGATCATAGACACTCAGTGCCTTCTTTATGATTGGAAATAGACTCATTAGGTCCTTTAAATCTAATTCAATTAAAGAATCAATTTCAAAATCCCCAGAACAATTTTGGAAAATTTATCCTTAAAATTCTGATGTTTTAGAAACACTATTGGTACCAAGATCTGTATCAGTCTGGGTTTTCCAGAGAAGCAAAACTAAAAGACGTGTGTGTAAAATTTTTACAAGGAATTGGCTCATTAGATTGTGAGTGCTGCTGATTCCAATTTCCACAGGAAAAGCTGCAGACAGGAAATTTTGATAAGCACTAATATTGAAGTATTGAGGTAGAAATTGTCTTGACCTCGGGGACCTTCTGTTCTTGTTGCTACGTCTCCCAACTGATTGAACTAGGCTTACTCATATCATGGAGGGTAATTACCTTTACTTAAGATTAATTTATTATTGGGGCTAATCTCATCTTTGAAATAACTCCACAGTAAAAACTAGGCCACTATTGGTTCAAACAACCAGACAACAAAAGCACATAATAATTGACACATAAAATTAACTATCACAATGAAGTTCAACAAATTTCTTAACCTTAAATGATTGTTTCCATATTTATATAATATTAATATAGTACATTTATTGAAGAGATTAATACAAGAAAGAAATATAAAGATATTTCATAGGTAGTACATTGAGTAAATTCTGTTGTACACTAGACATTTTATCAAAATTCATGATGAAGATAATGATCATAGATGAAGATGAAATTAAGTGACAGAGTAAGAAAATTTTGGAGGTGATAAGATTTTAGTAGTAATGTAGTATTTTCCTCTTCCTATGGAAGGAAATGGATTTTTTTATTTCTAAGACATATTTTAATATCTCATTTGAAATTTATTCCTATTTGAGTTAAGTTGCCTCCCTATTACACAATCTGAACACATTCCTTTATGTACATTAGATCTTGTGGTGTAATAGAGGTTTATAATGTTCATCAATACCTGGGTTTCTTATCATTTCTCAATGCCCAATAAAATGATATATCTCAAGCTTCCTTACAGTTGTGTTGGAGACTATGTGATTCAGTTCTGGTAGTTGGAATGTGGACAGAATTGATGAAGCCCCTTCCAGGCATGGCCCATAGACAATGTCCATGGATGTCTTTAGCCCTCATTTCAGCTTCTATAATGACTTTCATGTTTCAGATGCTCTTACTACAAGATAGAAGAAATATGGGTCTATAAGTTAACTTTTTGAGGAAAAACATCCAGGAGCACACAGGTTGCAATCTATTGTAAAATGAGAAAGTAATAAACTTTTTTACATCACTGAGATTTGGTGATTCAATTACAGAAACTATTGACCATTATGATTAAAGCACATGCAATTGTGATTTGTGAAAAGATTACATAATCTCATTTGTCCCATATTTCTCTGCTAAGTACATCTAAAACACATATAAATAATACAGCAGACAATCATGGAGAAATATGAAGGATTGGGAATAAAGTAGAATGAGTAGAAATTCCAATATTATCACTTGTGTCAAAAGGTAGCCCATGCTCAGTATCTATTGGCCCTCCAACTAGTGACTGAAGGTGCCAAATAAACAATTTTCTTCTCATGCACTAGCAGAGAAGAAATGGAAAACACACACCAGGTGATCTTCATTCCCTAATGAAGGAAAACTAAGAAAATTTGTCTCTATCAGATCTAATATTAAATAATTGTTAATGGTAGTACTAGAAACAGAAAATGAATGATAACGGAAGGGGCTTAGAATTTCAGAAAGGACAGGATACCATAAAAATAGATAAAATCTAGATGCCTTATGTATCCCCATTTTAATGTTATTTATTTATTTATTTTATCTATTCTCTGTGTGTTTCTTAATAATGTATGATGATAGAAGCAAAATTTTAACACATACCGTGTTGCTAAATTTGGTGTTCAAAGAATATGAAAGCAATATGTGACAATTTTATTTAAAAATTTTGGGAGTTAAAGTTACCTAAACAATTGTTATTTATTACACATAAAGTGGTAAGAAGCAGATACCAATTACATATGTATATTATAATATCTAGAGCAACCATTAAGTACATCATAAAAATGATATATTTAATACACTATAAATTTTAAAAAATGGAATTATATAAATATGTCCAAATAACACACATGAAGGCAGGGAAGGAGAAAACAAGGAATATGAAATGGAAGAAGCAGAGAAAATGAAATAAAATAGCAGATATAGGCATGACTATAGTTGCTTTAAAGGTAAGTGTTCTAAGTTCACCAATTAAACACAGAGATTTTCAGAATGACTGCACACACACACAAAAAATACCTCCTGAACTATATGCTATCAACAAGACTCCCATTTCAAACATAATAACATAGGTAAGTTGAAAGTAAAAAGATGGAAAAAAGGCACATCATGAAAATATCAATTACAAAACTTAAATGGCCTTACTAATAATGGATAAGTAAACTTCAGAGTAAAGAAAATTACTAGTGACAAGAAAGCATATTATGTGATGATAAAGGATATCTCTATCACAAAATATTAGCATTCCTAAATGTGTATGTATCAAGTTGAAAAGCTTTAAAATAAATAAAGCAAAATTGACATTCTTGAAATGAGAAATAGATGAGTACACAATTACAGTTGGTAATTTCACAATATACTCTCAGGAACTGAAAGAACACTAAGACAGAACACTAGTGGTAACACTAGCAGTCAATAGGATGTGGCTCAGATTTATAAAATATTCTTCTCCCAAAAAGCAGAACACCAATTCCTTTCAAATGTCCATTCTCAAAGATAAACCATATAACATGTTATATAGCATATCAATAATATTTTTTTAAATTGAAATCACATGGACTCTGTTCTCCAAAAATAATGGAATCAAACAAGACATAAATACATAAAGATAACAGAAAAATATCCATAATCTTGGAAAGCACACAACTCATTTCTCAAAATTCATGATTAAAAGAGGAATTATCAAATGTTTAAATAAATTAATAAAATTGTAGGAAAATGAAAATACAAAATGTCAACAGTTAAGGGATGCAGATAAAGCAGCATTGGGAGAGATATTTATAGCAGTAAAAGCTTATATTATAAAAAGAAAATATCTCAAATCAATACTCTAATTTTCAAATCTCAGGACACTAGAAAAGTGAAGAGCAAAAAAAAGAGCCAGCAAAAAGAAAGAAATATAAAAGAAATTAAAACAGAATTCAATGACATTTAAAATAAGAAAAGAATGGGGAATATCAAAGTAACAATGAGTTGATTCTATGCCTCATCAAAAATGTTCATAAACTTTTAGAAAGACTGACAAAGATAAAAAGAGAAAAGATACAAATCACTAATATTAGAAATGAAATGAGGTTATGACTACATACCCTGCAGAAATTAAAAATAATAATAATAATAATAGGAACAACTTTACACCTATAAATTCAACAACTTAGAAGAAATAGGCAAATTCCTTGAAACTATAAACTGCTAAAAGCCAACCAAAATTAAATAATCAATATATTCCTATATGACAAGAGAAATTGAATTAGTAGTTAAAACTCTCCAGGAAAAGAAATCTACAGGGCTAGGTTGTTTTATTGAATAATTTATTAATTTTTTTAGAGAAGAATTTATAACAATTCTACTTACAGCAGAAAGAGCAAGAAACACTTCCCAACATACATTATGAGGCCAATACTAACCTGATTCAAAGACCAGATGAACATAATACTAAAGGGAAAACTACACACCAATATTTTTCATGGATTTAGAAAGAAAAACCCAAACAAAATATTAGTAAATCAAGTTCAACAGTGTACAAATATAATTTTACAACACAACCAAGTGGGATTCGTTCAACACTGGTTTAATATTCAAGTGTCAATCAATGTAATCTTGTTAAGAGGGTAAAGAAGTATCATATAACCATGTCTTTTTTGCAGAAAAAAATCATTTCACAAAACCCAACACTTATTTCAGGAAAATAAGAATAGAGGAGTGCTTCTTCAATGTACTAAAAGCATAACAAAATGAAAAGAAAAGTAAAACGAAACTATCTTTATTTTTCCCTGAGAAACTAGGATCTGCTGAGCAAGTAACCATCTAAATACTCTCAGTCATACACTATTTTTGTGACCACAAACAATACCCATGGACACAGTGCCAACCCTCACACACCTACTCTTCATATGCTTGGAGTAACAAGTCTATGTGGTTCTCCCTCTGATTCCACAGCTTCTAACACCATTTCTTCACCATCTATCTCTAAACTACTGTCCCCCGACAGCTTTGTATTTTTTTATAGTTTATATATTTCCATTGCTCAGAATACTAAGGTAATTACAGAAACACTGAGAAACACAGGGAAGATAAATTTCCTACAATATATATCTATAGTAATAAAGATAATATGGTACAGGAAAAAGGACAGAGAAATAGATAAATGGAACAGAATACATACCTCACAGAAAATCCCAACTTATATTTGACAAAGTGCCAAAGCAATGAAGAAATGATGACCTTTCCAACAGATTATAATACTGAAACAATTAGGCACCCATGGGGGTGGGAAGAGAACCTAATCCTCACAATGTATACAAAAATAAACTTAACATTGATCACATATATAAGCTAAAATATAATATTATAAAACTTTTAGAAGAAAACAGGATAGAAAACTTTAAGACTTAAGTCTGTGAAAAGAAAAAAAGTATATTTTTTAAAGATTTATTTTATTTATTCATGTATTTCTCCCCCCCCCATTGTTGTTTGCACTCACTGTCTGCTTTCTTGTGTCTGTTTGTTGTGTTGTGTGCTCATCTTCTTCTTTTCAGGTGGCACCAGGAATTGAAAGTGGGACCTCCCATATGGGAGGGAGGTGCCCAATGGCTTGACCCACCTCTGGTCCCACTTGTTGAGCCTCTCATTGTGTTTCCTTGTTGTGTCTCTTCATTGCATCATCCTGTTGCATCATTTCAAGGCATCATCTTGTGTGTCATCTCATTTCATCATCTAATTGCATTATGAAATGATAAGTTAACAGTTGGGAGAAAATTTTTGCAAACCACAAAGCTGACAAAGAACTCATATCTAGAATATTTAAAGGACATTAAAACCCAACAGTGATAAAACAAATATCCAAATAAAAATTGAACAAAAGACATGAAAAAGCATTCAAAAAAGATATAAGTATGGGAAACTTGTAAAAAGGTGTTAATATCATAGCTAATTAGGAAAATGCATGTTACTATAAAGAGATATTTCTACACAACTGTTAGAATAGTTAAAAGTTAAAAAGTTAAAAGTAGCCATTGCTGACAAGGATATGGAGTAAACAGAAGTCTCATTCTTTATGAGTGGAAATTAAAAATGATAAAATTACTCTGAGATACGTGTTGATATTAACAATGAAATTTATACTTCCCAAAAGATACACTTAAACAATCCTGGGCATTTATTCCAAATAAATTAAAAGAATGCCCAAATAAAAATCTGTGCATACATTCACTATATTAGAAAACATGCATGTTTCCCCAGACTTACTTTTTCTCCCTAGGTCTGATTTTTAGAATGTTGGTGTTAAACTAAGCCTGATTTATTATATCACCATCCTGTATGGGAAAAAACTGTGACTTTGGGCACCTTTGGTCAACCTTGAGGGAAATAGCAGGGGGATGGATATGGTTCCAGTGGTTGAGCTTCTGTCTCCCATATGGAGGGACCTGGGTTTGACCCCCAGGACCTCCCAGTAAAAATAATAAAAGAAAAATATAGAAGGCACATGGGCCACTAGGCCCTGTGTGTGGGTGTACCACCAGGCCCCCCATACAGGTGAGCCTGCAGGCCCCATCTGCAGGTGAGCCACAAGGCCCCACTAGTGGATGAAGCATCAGGCCCTGTTCGCAGGTGAGACACCAGGCCCCATGCACCGATGAACCACCAGGCCCTGTGAGTGGGTGAGCTGTCAGGCCCAGTCCATGTGTAAGCCACAGACCCTGTGAGCAGGTGAGCATCCAGGCCCTGCAAGCGGATGAGCCATCGGGCCCAGTCTGAAGGTAAGCCACCAGGCCTTGTGAGCAGGTGAGCCACCAGTCCCCATTTGTGGGTGAGCCCTCAGGCCCTGTCTGTGGGTGTGCCACCAAGCCCTGTGTGTGGGTGCACCACCAGGCCACACAAGCCATGTAGCAAGATGATGACATAACAGGAGAGTGACACAAGGGAGAGTCAAGATGAGATGAACTGAAAACCAAGAACTAAGGTGGTGCAGGCGGTAATAGGATGCCTCTCTTCCACATTGGAGTTTCTAAGGATGGAATCCCAATGAAGACAGGAGGAGAAGGATGAGAAGAAAGGGCAGGAAATGGACACAGAGAGTTGCCCAGTGAATGGACATAGAAACAGCAAAAATGGGGGGGGTATAAAAATGGATAAAAGTAAATAAATAAATAAATAAATAAATCCTTAACAAATGTATAGGGGAGGAAGATTTGGACTATAGTTAGTAGTAATACTTTGACGATGCTCTTTCATGATTTGTTAACAAATGCTTCACAACAATGCAGGATGTTTGTGGGGGTGGATGATGTGTGGGAGCTTGTATGAAATTATGCACGTTTTTTTGGTAAGATAATGATGTTTACCAAACACTTATAGTTTATGTATGTTCATGTATGAATGATATACTTCAATAAATTGTTTAAAAAAAATCTGTGCATAACTGTTCATATAAGCTTTATTTGGAGTAGACAAACACTGGGAACAAACAAATTTTCTTCAATAGATGAATAGTTAAACTGTTGTACAACCATCCTTTGTCCATTTTTAAATTGATTTGTAGCAGTTATTTATATATCTTGAACATTATACCCTTCTTGGGTATGAAATATACTATTAACTGAAGGTTAATTTGTCAATTTCTTGATAGTCTTTTTATACCCAACAAATTTAATTTCAATGAAACCTATTTTACTATTTATTGCTAGATGTTCATGCTTTGGCTGTCATGTCTAAGAAATCATTGCAACAACAAATGTCATGAATGTTTTCCCCTTTGCTTTCTTCTAAGACTTTTATGTCTTTAGCTCCTATATTCAGCTCCTTGATAAATTTTTAGTTTATTTTTGTATATGGTGTGAGGTAATGATCCAATTTCATTTTTTCACATGTGGAGATTAAGCTTTCCAGTAAGATTTGCATTTGCTGAAGAGACCATTTTCCCTTCATTTAGTGTATTTGGCATGGTTTTCAAAAATCAGTTTGATATACATGTTTGGGTATATTTCTGGGCACTAAATTCTATTCCATTGATCTTTCTGTCCATCCTTATGACAATGTCTCACTGTTTGGATTACTGTGATTTTGTGGAAAGTTTTGAAATCAGAAGTAGAAGAGAATGGAAATAGGGCAGAAAGAATATTTTAGGAAATAATGACAAAAAGCTTCCCAACCCTTATGAAGGACCTAAATTTCCATATCCAAGAAAGGTAATGCACCACAAACAGAATAAATCTGAATAAACCTACCCTGAGACACTTACTATTCAGAAAGACAAATATCAGAGCTAAAGAGAGGATTCTGAAAGCAGCAAGAGGAAAACAAAGCATCACATTCAAGTGAAATTTGATAAGATTATGTGCTGACCTCTCACCAGAAACCATGGAGGAGAAAAGAAAGTGGTATGATGTATTTAAGTTACTGAAAGAGAAAAACTGCCAGCCAAGAATTCTGTATCCAGCAAAGCTGACCTTCTAAAATAACGGTGAGTTCAAAGACTTCACAGAAAAACAGAAACTGATAGACTATGTTACCAAAAGACCAGATTTGCAGGAGATTGTAAGGGGATGCTGCAGCCTGAAAGGAAAAAAAAAAAAAGGGTGAAAGATTTGAAGAAGAGTTTAAAAATGAAGATTATTAAGAAGGATAAAGTAAAGGAAAATAAGAAAGACAATAGAGAAATATGAAAACAGAGAGCCAAATGACAAAATGGATGAAGCAATTTGAAGTTTTCATGTATCCTTCACATCTATCCAATGAACCCTGAAATATGGAAAGAAGATCTTTCTTGTTCAAGAACACGCCAGGAGTAGCAGAAAGTGGTACAGAGCATTAAAAAGTGTGACTCCTCTGTGGAAGTAACAGGTTTCTCACAAAGGTCAATTCTTGACTATGACTTTGATAGTAATGAGATTGTTGCTGTTTGTGCAGCTATTGCTGAGAAAAAGATGACAGGTTCAACAAATAAACAATGGTTATTGTGTCTGCTTCTGGGACTGTAGAAATTGTAACTTAGAAGGAAGATGGTGCTCCAAAACCAGATGGCTTTGTTTTTATAAAAGACAGATGAAGGTGTAGACTCTTTCAGTTCCTTGGTATGGTAAAAGGGTTTGGATTTCACCTGAGATTCTATGAGTACTGTTTCTTCAAAGAATATGAAATGAGCTTTCAGGTAAAAAATGTGTTTCTTTTTGGTCTAATGATGCCTAGGTTTTCTCCATTATGGAAACAAATCTCTGATTGAAAAAATAATTGATTCTGACAGATTTTAAATATTTTTGTCCAGAGCTATATTTTGTAACAATGTGTATGCATAATGATAAATATTATGAGTTAAAATTAAAAAAAGACTGATGAAGGAAAATACATAGCATGAAGTATTTGAATCTGTCCTTTTTATTATCATTTAAAGTTTTGGACAGGGGGACATTTATTCTGAAGAAATGGCAAAACTCCTGTCTGTAAGATAAGTTTTTCGGATGAAGCATATAAATCTAAATGGTAGCATTATTGCATAGTGTTGGAGTATGCTTTGATAAGTTATGATTTACACTTAAGATTAGCATTCTAAGCAAAATGTTCTTGAAGCGTAAATTTAATTTAATCCAAATGTATGGATGCATACATTTTAAAGACACAATTTGAAAAACGAATTTTTGAATAGTAAATAACTTGGTCAGTGTTATTCATATGTTGACTCATTGTTTTGTTTTATCATAAAGTAAATAGGTGATTCCTTTCTCTCCTAAAAATATAGTGCTGTTAATATTCAAAATATTATTGTTTATGATTCCTCCCTAAAAATGTAGTCATTATTGCACGCCTTCAACTCTCAAATACATAAATATTCCATATTTACATATTTTATCATAGATATATATCACATACTTATCACTTACTTAATAAAATATCATAAACTCAGGCAAAGCGAGGATTCTGAATGTAGCAAAAGAAAAGACTTCCATCACATATAACAAAGTAGAATAAGATTAAGCACAGTATTCTCACATGAATTCATGGAGGTGAGAAGCCAGTGGTATGACATAGCTAAGGTGCTAAATGAAAAATGACTGCCAGACAAAACTTCTCTCTGCAACAAAGCTTGCATGCAAAAATGAGGGAGAGTTCAAAAGATTAGGAGATAAACAGAAATTAAGGGAGTTTGTCAACAAGAGACCTGCCCTTCAAAAAATACTAAAGGGACTGCTACAGGTTGAAAGAAAAACAAAGGAGAGAAAAGGTTGAAAGAATGTGTAGAAAGGAAGATTATTGAAAAGAATGACTAAAAAGAGAAAAAGAGGAAAAAAACACAAATTATGACATGCATAAACCTAAAGAAATAAGTGGTTAATATATGTATTGCATTGAGAGCAATATAGACTGAATATTAATGGATTAAACTCACTAATCAAAGGATGCAGATTGGCAGAATAGATAAGAAAATAAGACCCATCTACATGCTGTCAGCACGAAATTCAACTTAGATCCAGGGATGCAAGGAGGTTGCAAGTGAAAGGTTGGAAAACAACTTTATATGCAAATAATAACCCAAAAAGGATGGGAGTAGCTAAACTAATATCAGACATAATAGACTTTAAATGCAAAACTATTGTAAGAGACCAAGAAATACAATATATATTAATAAAAGATGTAATTTATCAAGAAGAAAGAAAAATCATAAACATTTATGCACCTAACAAGTATTCCCCAGAATACATGTGACAAACAATGGAAAAAAAAAAGGGAGAAATAGATGCCACTACATTTATAGTTAGGGACTTTAAGACATTATCACAATTAGTCAGAAGATCTCAAAAGAAGGTTAATAAAGAAACTGAGATGTTGAATAATACCTTAGAGGATCTAGACCTAATGGACAGATACAGAACATTATACTCAAATACAGAAGGATATAAATTCTTCTAGAGTGCATATAGATAATTCTCCAGGATAGACCACATGTTAGGTCCCTGAACAAATCTCAATGAATTTAGAAAGTGTGAAATTCTACAAATTTCTCTAACCACAACAAAATGAATTTGGAAACTAATAAGGGACAGAGAATCAGAATAAGCGCAGATATATAAAGTTAAACAACATATGGTTAAACAATCAGTGGATCAAGAAGGAACTTGTGAAGGAAATAAATAACTCTTGAAATAAATGTAAATGAGAACACAACACACCAAAACCTATGTGATACTAAAACAGTATTGAGTGAGAAATTTATAGCCATAAAAACTTATATTAAAAAAGAAAACAGTTAAATCAATGACCTAACTGAACACATAGAAGAACTAGAAAAAGAACAAGAAACTAATCCCAAAATGAGGAGAAAGAAGAAAACAAAAAATATTAATGCATAACTAAATGAATTTGAGGATAGAAAAACATTAGAAAATTTAACAAAACTAAAATCTGGTTCTTTGAGAAGATTAATAACAAAGAAATAATTTTGTAGACTAACAAAGGAAAAAAAGAGAAGATGCAAATAAATAAAAAATGAGAGAGAGGGTATCACCACTGATCCCACAAAAATAAAGAATATCATAAGAGGATACTTTGTTAAATTGTATGTCAACAAATGGATAACCTAGAGGAAATGGATAAACTTATAGAAATATACAAGTGACCTATATTGACAAAAGAAGAAGCTAATGAACTCAACAGAAAAATAACAAGTAACAAGAATGAATAAGTTATCAAAAACTTTTCAACCAAGAAAATCCCAGGATAAAATGGCTTTACAGGTGAATTCTACCCATCATTCCAGAAAGAACTAACACAAAACCTGCTCAAACTCTTCCAAAAATAGAAGTGGAGGAAACATTACCTAACTCATCCTATGATGCTAACATCACCCTAATACCAAAGCCAAATAAAGACACCACAAGGAAAGAAAACTACAGAGAACTCGCTCTAATGAACATAAATCCTAAAATCCTTAACAAATTATTTGTTAATATATTCATCAACACATCAAATGAATTATACACCATGATCAAGTGGGTTTTATCCCTGATATGCAAGGATGGTTCAACATAAGAAAATCAATCAATATATTATGGCCCAATAATAGAACAAAAGAAAAAATCACATGATCATCTATATTGATGCAGAAAAAGCAGTGAACAAGATAAAGCATTCTTCCTTGATTTTAAAAAAACACTGAAAAGATAGGAATAGAACAAAGGTATATTTTTTAAGTATATGTATGAAAAACTCACAACTAGATCATACTCAATGGTGAAATGCTAAAGGCTTTCCCTTTAAGTTTTGGAAAAAGGCAAGGATGACCACTTTCACTGCTCTTATTTAACTTTGTGTTAGAGTACTAGGTTGAACACTTAAGCAAGAAAAAGCAATAGAATTCATCCAAATTGGAAAGGAAGAAGTAAAAATTTCACTCTTTGTAGATGACATGATCCTATGCTAAGAAAGTTCTGAAAATTCTACAGCAAAGATTCTAGAGGAGATAAACGAGTTCAGTAAAGTGGAAGGATATAAAACCAACATGCAAAATTCAGTAACATTTCTGTACACTAACAATGAGTAATCTTAAGAGGAAATAAAAAAAGTTTCTTTGAAAATAGGAACTAAAAGAATCAAATATCTAGGAGTAAACTTAAAGATGTAAATGACTTTTATATGGACATCTACACATAATCAGTATCTCATTTTGGAATTCATAAATAATATCAAACTGTCACAGGTAGAATTGATTGGGAAGTTCATGCCATTAAATTCAATTTTATTACTGTAAAGGCATTCCTTACTTCATTCAATTTGTCCTTTGATTCTCTGTTGTCACATTATTCTATTGTCTGTCATTTTACACTTTAATTTACCCTTCCTGATAGTCTTCTCACATCTTTAATTTACCCTTCCTGATAGTCTTCTCCACATCTTTCACCCTTGTTTTTTTTTTCTTTCCTTTCAGGCTGCTGCATTTCCTTAGCATCACCTCTAATTCTGGCCTTTTGTTAACAAATTCTAACATTTTTTTGTTTGTGAAGACTTTAAACTCATCCTCTATTTTGAAGGACAGCTTTGCCAGATATAGTATTATTGGCTGGCAGTTTTTCTTTTTCAGTACATTAAATACATCGTACCATTTTCTTCTCAACCCCTTGGTTTCTGAAGAGAAGTTGCACTTAATCTTATTGAGTTTCTCTTGCATGTGATGCTTTGCTTTTCTCTTGCTGCTCTCAGAATCCTCTGTTTCTGATATTTGTCACTCTGAATTAAAGTTGCCTCAGGATAGGTCTATTCTGTTCTGGGTGCATTGTCCTTCTTGGATATTGAAATGTGTGCTTTCCTAAGGTTTGGGAAGTGTATTAGTCAGCCAATGCTTGCTGAACCAAAGTACCAAAAATCTGTTGGCTTCTATAAACGTTATTTATTTGGGAAAAAAAGCTTAGTTATAAGGCCCTAAAGAGTCCAACTCAGGGTTGCTTTCTCACCAAAATCTGGTGCCATGTATTGAAGCAAGACAGCAGGTGATTTCTGCCTGGTCTCTTCCTCCTTCTTCCTCTTAAGTCCTGGTGGGCTCAGCTTCATCTGACCTCAGCTGTAGGCTGGCCTAGGGCTTGTCTCTCAGGACTTCCAATATCAGTCTGGCTTGGGCTCATTACTTTCCAAGCTTTCTGAGCAGGTCAGCTGTTCAGCTGCAATCAGGTGAATGGCTCAGCTCTCCCCAAGCTTTAGCTGATTGAGCCTTCTGACATCTGGCATGTATGAAGCTCTCTCTCTTCCTGTATCTTCTACTGTGTGTCTACATTTATATAAACTCACAAAGAGGACAGGTACTCAATCCTATGCCATGTTCTACTGAGGAGGTCAAATAAAAAGTCCTAAATTGATTTAATCAAGTAAACTAAAAAAACCTGAACTTAATACAATCAAAGGGTATCATACCTAGAGGAACAGACCAGATTACAAACATAATCTCTCTTTTTGGGGATTTATAAATAATCTCAAACTGCCACAGAAAGTTTTCAGTCATTAGTTCCTCAAATATTCTTTCAGCCACTTTTCCATTCTCTTCTCCTTCTGGGACACAAATACTGTGAATATTTGTGCATTTCATGTTTTCTTCAGTTCTTTGGAACTCTGTTCCATATTTTCCATTCTCTTCTCCTTCTGTTATCTTGTATTTTAGAGTTCAGTTGTTTTGTTTGAAATCACTAATTCTGTCTTCAAGCAATTCAAATCTGCTCTTATGTGACTCCAATGGATTCTTTAATTATGCTTTTTTTTCAAAGTGACATAGAATATTTATGGTAATTCAAAGTATGATACTAAGAACTGTGCATTCTGTTTTAAAGCATGTTTTAGTTCATTGATTGATTGATATTTACATTTTTAAAGAAGCTATAGATTACAATAATGATACATAAAATATACAAGAGCATGCTGCAGTCCAGCTCCCAGTGCAGAGGTGAAAGGGAGGGGCTCGAGGGGCCCGTGAGCTACAGACACTACTTGCTGGGACCATTGTGGTTCAGATTCCTCCAAAATTGGCCCAGTGGGCGTGAGCGGCTATGAGAGTGACCCCAAGCTGGAGCCCGGGCCTCGGAGCAGCGAAGCCAAGGGAGTCGAAGGTGGCAGAGCGGTGTGGCGGTTCCACACCCGCCATGTGTGCATCCTCTGGGAGGATCCCGAATGCGAGCAAAAAGCAGACCCTTCCTGGTTGGATACCAGATACAGTCTTTCCAGAATCACAGAAAAGAAAAAAAAAAACAAAGTTTAGCAGTTGTGAGAATTGGAGAAGTCGGCACAAATGTTTTTAAGAATATATTTTGAGGAAAAAAGAAGGCATTGGCTTAGGAGGGCAACTGTGAACAGCTCCCAGATAATGGCAGAGACTGGAAGGGGTGCAGCAAGGGTGTCTGTGCTGTGGGTGTGTGGAGTAAGAAGCTTGGGACATCTATCTGGACAGATCGACGGTGTGGACTGAACCATAGGGATTTGGAACATAGAAAGAAGCAAGAAAATAAAATAAGAAGAAAAAGTTTCAAAGAGAAAACTTTACACACACACAGAACCACCAGCTAAATAAAACTCAAGAGCAGAGAGAGAAGCTAATCAACTGAATAAATCCATCAAGATAAAATGATGACTAGAGGGCAACAAAAAATTACAAACCACACTGAGAAACAGGAAAACATGGACCAATCCAATGTACAAACTAAAAACCAGGAACTGAAGCAGATCATTGAACAACTAATCGAAGCTTTCCAAACAAATATTATGGACCAACTTAAAGAAGTAAAAGAAGAGATTAAGAATATAAAGAAGACACTTGGAGAATTTCTGAAGAAAGTGTAAACACTCCCAAAAACATAATGGATATGATGGTGACCAATGGCACAATCCAAGAAATCAAAAAGACGCTGGACTCACATAGCAGCAGATTTGAACAGGCAGAAGAAAGAATTAGTGATGTGGAAGACAATATATCTGAAATAAAAAAGATAGCAGAAAAAACAGACAAAAAGATAGAAAAAATCCAGCAGGGACTTAGGGAATTAACCAACAACACAAAATGCTCAAACATATGCATTCTGGGCATTCCAGAAGGAGAAGAGAAGGGAAAGGGAACAGAAGGAGTGTTGAAGGAAATAATGGCTGAAAACTTCCCAACCCTATTGAGAGAGATGGATGTGCAGATCCAGGAAGCAAAGTGCACCCCAAACAGTATAAATCCCAACAGGCCAACTCCAAGACATATACTTGTCAAAATGTCCAATGCTCAAGACAAAGAGAAATTAC